>PVJL010007255.1:27478-80687 GCA_004026885.1 Lyroderma lyra
CCCGCTGCTGGTGTGGTGGAAACTGCTTGAGAAAGGCCCGAAGCCAAGATGGCAGTGTTGTACATGAGACTGACAAAGGGAACTCTGTCATTCTCTTCTGAAGCCCCCGTGGTCCGGCTCTGTCTGGTGAAAGAAGCAGGCTCTGGTCGAGTATCTCAAACTCATTATGTAAAGCAAAATGTCACTTGGCTCTTGGGTTTTGTGGAGACCAGAAATAAGGCCCAGTTTTTGTGCATCTTTTGAAAAATTGACATTTGCATTATTTGATTTGAAAAGCCCGTGTTTATGGACTGAGAGTTGGGGAGGAAGAGCTGCTGTGCTGGATGCTGCGTTAACCTTTCTAAACCTCCCCCTCTACCTCCCACACTGGGGGACCAGCCATGGCTTGACTTTTTTATTTTTTTCTAAGTTGGTGGTGGGGGTTGAACTCTGCCAAGCACCAAGGTCTGCCTGATTTGTCTCATCTGGTCAAGATAATCCCATCTCCCTTTTTACAGCGGTTGGTTCAGGTAACCAGCTTGGCCCGGAGAGGTGTGCTCATGGGACTTGGTGCAGGAAATGGGCATGTGAGCTAATTCTGGCCATGGAGACGTGGTTGGAGGTTTGCTGGGACTTTGGAGGGAGATGTCTGGGATGGCTCCCTTGTTCTGGACCCTGGGCTGTGGGGATGTAAAGGCTGGAACTGCTTTAGCCATTGCACCACTGTGAGGGAGAACGCCTTATGGTGAGCTGGGTCTTATGACATCAATGGGCTGCTGAATCAACTTGATGTTGAAGCCAGACTTTCCACTTACGTGGGCCAGTAAATCCCCTTTGGTGTTTATGCCAGCTTGAGGTGGCTTTTCTGTTTGTTGCTACGTCAAGAGCACTCACTGGTAACAGGTTTCACGCACCATCTCTCGCTGGACCATTGCCTAGGCGAGGTCCCTCTGTGCTGTGCTGTCCTTCCAGGGAAACCAGTTTCCCTCCATAGTAGTACAGGAGACTCCGTTAACTGGAACTCAAGCAACTGGCACTTTTTTGCTGGTTGCTTGAGATCGCCAGTTGCTTGAGTTCCGGTTACTGGAGAGTCTACGTACACTATCCGGCATCTACCAGGCCCCATGGGTGCCGGTTACCTGAGAGTCTGCCGTACAATTGGCAGTCCTAAGTCTGTATTCTTTCCTCAGACTGAGCCCCATGAGGGCCGTGACCATGCTTTGGTTTTTGCCTTGTTTGCCCTTGTAACTGTCAACAGTGCCTGGCACCCAGCAGGAGCTCTATAGTACTGGTTGAAGGTGGGGAGCAAATGGACCATAGGAGCAGTGACATTGTCACTTGGTCCAAGCCTTATTGAGAAATGTTAGCTCTTTCAGCACCTTGATGGCTCTTCTCTTAGCATGTTCTCTCGGTACGACATAGTCACACCGAGCGTAGTTTCAGACCTGCGTGTGGTTGTCCTCTGCCCTAAGATGACATCAGGTCACCTTTTGGGAACCAGGAATTTCTGGAACTCCCTCAGCCTTCTATTTAAATCTTACCATTCAGTGTAGGTAGACACTGAGAACTATTAGTAGCAAGTGACCAAAACCCACCGAAACTGGCAGCTGACTGGCTTGTGTCACTTAAAAGTTTAGGAGAAGGGTGAGCTCTCTGCCCAGCTGGGTCCAGGGGCTCCGGGGGTCAGGCAGGACCTGTGTCTTCCCATGTCTCCCCTCTCTGTCCCTTGGTCACAGCTTCGTTTTCAGGTCTGCTCTTCTCCCGTGGTGACCAGGGGTTCCCCAAAAGCTCCAGGCAAACAACTTGTCAGCTTGGCAACTCCTGCAGGAGGAGAGCGCTTCTTCCCGAAGGCTCTGGGAACGATGCTGGGTGCACTGTCATTTCCCGTGGTGAGCTGTGTTACTCTTGCTGTGCAATCCTGGAGCCAGGAGGTGGCTAGCTTTCCTCACTACAGATGACAGAGGAGGAAAATCAGGGGGGCCCTCCCATCAGGTGGGCATGGGTGCCGGGTAGGCAAAGACAGGAGACGTTCCGGCAGCGGGCTCATCCTCTCGTTCCTTTTGGATTCTGTGGGTTTCCCAGAGTGAGGGGGCTGTGCTGTCACTCCTGAGCCAGCCATGATAAGAGGATCTGGACTTCAGCCGCTCTGATGCGTCCGCCCAGCGTCCCTGTGCTGTGTTACTCCACGTCTTTCCTTGGTCAGATCTTAGTGTTTGACAATAATCTGACATCATTAGCTAGTGCTGAATCCAGCCAGTTGGGCGCTTTAGATGTATCATTCTTAGTCTCAGTGAATCAGTATTTTTTGTTTGTTTGTTTGTTTTTTTTTTTTTTGTATGTGGGTAGCTCCCTGGCTGGGAATCGAACCCAGGCCGCAGCGTTGACAGCACCAGCGCCGAAGCCTTAAGCCACTACACCACCAGGGAACTCCCAGTATTTTTTTTTTTTTTTTAATAAAAATATTTGATAATGAATGCCCCCTTTACAATCCTGGAATGGAATTCATAGCTAGGTAGGTATAACCAACCTACCTATACAACTAACTTAAAAAATCCATATAAGAGCCTAACTCTAGTATCAAGGAGAAAGAAAAGGAAAGTAACTTATAACAGGGAGTAGATTTTGTAGATTGGCCAGGCACGGCTTTGCTGGAAACACACGAGGTGGCTAAGTGCTTGCATCTACTCATAATGCGTACATTTGGATTTAAAGGCCGGAAGGACCGGAAGTCATTCTTTATAAGCAATCCGGAAAATGAAAGAGCAGAGTCTTGTGGACTCTAGAGTAAAAACTAGCATATTCCATGTGTATTAAATGGATGAGAATGTGGGCTGATGTTGTAAACAAGTTTTTCATTTCCAAAAAGGGCCATTGGTGCAGGTTGTAGGTGCCCTTGGTTGTGGGACTGCTGGCCTTTTAGAACAGCTAGGATCCCGGCCCTTTGCAAATGCTGGTCACACCCCATTGTCACTGTGGTGGCCCAGAGTGGCTGCACATTGGTGCCTTGCTTAGACTTTGCCATACATTACAGTCCCCAGGGAACTTTTAAAACCACTCTACCTCTAGAAGGCAGTACTTTGCTCCAAGGAGATTCGTTACCTTAGTTCTTCTGGTGGTCTCATTTCCAACACCACTTGCAAAGGTATTGTCGAAATTTTGTGTTTAGGAATCTTCTGGTCCATTCTCAATTGCCTCCCTCCTTTAGAGTCTTTGGCCAGGGACTAAACCCTGACCACCCTGAACTGCGCATCGAGCTCCTGTGGCTTGTCCCAGCCCACCCTGTCCCTCTTGTCTCCTTGGGCACAAGGCTTGCTTCCCAGGGTTGCTGGCTCTCTCACTTGGCTGAGTCTCATCATTCTTTAGTGCATTCTTGTCAGCAGCTGACAGGTCTTGAATGACTTACACCAGAGCAACCAAGGAGAGCTGAGTGCATGGGGAGGGACCAGGGTGCATACGAGATGCACACGTCAGGGCAGGAGACGAGATGGCTTAGGAGGACCTGGTTTCCTGAAGTCTGACGAGACCGAAAGTCAGTGAAGGGACAGATGATTATTTAATACCCATTTGTTCATTGACTGACTCATTTATCAAACATCTATTCTGTGTTAAACTTTGTCAATCAGAGAAAAACAAGACGCAGCTAACTCAAACTGCTAGATGCTGAGAATCGAGGGAGGGATACATAAAGAGCTGGTAACTTTTTGGCTGGCAATTCCTTAGGCTCCAGTCGAGGTGACCATTGTTAGAAGGAACTGTGGTGTAATGGTGTGGGCAAGTTGTGGACTTGACCCCTACTTTTCAGGGGCAGGACACAGGGGGGAGTGAGTGAGGCGTGAAGCACCTATGGTGCAAAATTTAAGGGGGCACTTGCTCTTAGCGTCATGTAAGTGCTTCTACCATTTCTAGTTGTGTGGTTTCAGAGGGTCATTTTCCCACTGACGCTTCTCATCTGGAAAACTGAGATAATAACAGTCTCTCATTGATACTGTGCAAGAGCTGAGGTGTGCAAAGTGCTAAGCGCAGTGAGTGCCCGAGTAAGTGCTTTGTAAAAGCCAGCCGGGATAATGATTATTACTGGTTTTGTGGAGGTAGATTATTCCTCCATTCAAGGCTGCTAAGAGTCATTTTCCAGGGTTCATCTAGCCTGCTGTTGCTCAGATGTAACTAACTTTCTAACAAAGAGTTCTCTGGGTTCAAGAGCTAACTGCCTTGCTTAGACTTCGCTATACATTTCTGTCACCAGGGGAGCTTTTAAAACGTCCAGGCCGCCCTCCAGACCAATTAAGTCCCAGTCTGTGGAGGTGAGACGTGCACCGCTCAGGTACTTTCAGTGTGCAGCTAACATTGATAATGTGGTTTAGAGCAGCACCTCACATGCATCCAGGGATCATGTTTGACTTCAGACTCAGTTTCAGCAGGTCTGGGAGGGGCCCGGTGTGTATTTCTAACGAGGTTCCCCGTGATGCTGACGCTGTGGTTCCTGGACCACACTTAGACCACACAGGGCTCAGGCAGAAAGTTAACAATGAACTGAAAGGGTGAGTTCAATTCTTTGAGTTCACCGGGGCTCTCAGGTGAAGGCCCTTGTGATTTTTATCTCAGAACCGAATTGGGAGTTAGTTTCTAATTGGTGGTATGTTTGAAAACACAAAGGATGCGATGACCCACTGCAAAAACTAGTGGTATTAACATTTGTCACTTTTGCTTTTGATTGTATTTTTAAGTGAACTACAGACAGCATGTAGGTTTGCTTGGGTGGGTTTTGAAGGGTCTGCATGGGAGCTTTGTATCCTGAGCCCATCATCCTGCAACTTACTTCACTCACCCAACATTGAGCCAAATGCTTTCAAGTTAAGGTGCACATGAGTGGGTTCTGGGACAGAATTCTGCCATGACTGAGCAGCTTGAGATTTCTTGAGAAAGCTCGTGTTTGTTTTTGCAACTCAACTGTTCAGAGTATACAATGTAACAGCCTGAAATGGAGAAAAGAGCCCCAAATCTCACAACCTAGCATGACAACTAGTTCCACTCTTAGTGCGCTTAAGTACAATTTTTACATAGTTACACCATGAGTGTGCACATGCAATTTTTATTTTGTTAATAACATTTTCTTGTATTTCTCTGTAGACTTTGAGTTATGTCTAAACAGAAAAATTTCCCCCCAGAATATAAAAGTAATGCACAAATTATAATCCATAAGTCTGGTAAAAACTGATAAGTTTAAATAAGAAAATCACCTGGATGCAATTACTTTTACTGGGTTTAATTACTTATGAGGTCTTTTATCTCAGTTTATGTGTATATTCACTTACTCATTTTATATAATATCTTCCTGCATCTGTAAGTTGATGACCAGCTTTGAAGAGCCATTAACCTGACATCACAAACATTTTCTCATGTTATTCACTTGTATGAATATCAGCGTGACCATGTGGAATCCTGTTTGGATATGCCCTTCTTTTTCACACCATTTTCGTAAACATTCCTCTCTGCTCCTCCGTCTTCCGCTTAAGGGTCATATTTTCATGGACATGGTGTTTGTAAAGCTCTTTTTTTTTTTTTTTTTTTAAATAAATCATTTTTTTCCATCTAGAGTCATAGGAGTGGAGTTCCCATGTGAGAAGGAATGTGTGTTTGTGAATGCTTTTGATCAATACTGCCAAAATCCTTTCCAAGAAAGCAGTCTCCCGATTTCCCCTGTGGAGGGCCTGCCTCAGTGTCCTTTGTACAGGCTGCATAGCACACCCCAGCTGACTTAGCTGTTTCCGTGTCGGTGAGTGCTTTGGCTGCTTCTGGTCTCTGAGATTGTAGACAAAGGCTGAGATGCTCCTCTCGTGTCTGCAGCTCGTTTTCTTGCTGTTACTTTCATGCCTTAGTTGGTATTCCCAGGAATGGGAGGTCGCTAGGCAAAGGATGTGCATGCTTTAATGGCATGAGTTACATGTTGTCCTGGCCCCAGGGTGGGGCTGGGGGACCCGCCCACTAGAGCCTGACCTGGCTCCATCATCATTCACCACCTCTCAGTCCCTGCTTTTTGTGATGGGAGGATGGAGGGATCCTTGGCGTGAATGAAGTCTCAGCTGGTTGTCCTTTTGGGAGTAGAGACGTGGGCATCCCCACAGGCAGGAGGATGGAGATGCCAACTGTGTTACCATCTGAACTTAAAATTGTGGAAGCGCCTTCTCTAACACCAGGGGTGGTGGAGAGTCATCAGCTCCTTCGCAAGCCTGTTGGAATTTTGTGACCAGCAAAATTTTCCTACATGTTTTTCCATATGAAAGTGGTTGGAAGAAGCAAATAGCCACAGGAGCATCTTGGCATCTCTTAAGACTTAAAGTGATCACGTACAAGGGAGAGAGCCACGTGCTTGTTTATTTTCTCAAACGCTTCCAGAATCCAATCAAAGACTCAGGTTTTGTTGATGAACTAAAAATTTTGGGCAGTAAGCAGCAAGGTATATTTGCACGAACATCTGCTTTTGGAAGCACGTGCGCGCCTTAACCGGCTAAGCGTCAGAGCCGTTGGGAGTTGGCGCCAGCTGTTCCCCGGAAAACATGCGCCAGCACGGACTTGGGCGGTTCATCAAGATGCGGGAAATATGCAGCTGCTGCGGGAAAAGGGAGAGACGGTGGGGTGCCAAACGGCGTTTTATCCCATCTCTTCCCCCAGCGGAAGTGGGGCGGGGGCAGGGGGAGATACAAAAAAAATGATCAAAGCAGTAGGTGGGAGCTGACGCTCATGGAAAGGTTCCTGTCGTTACTCACGGGGCAGGGGAGGGCGCCTACCCGTCATTAAAGCCCCCTTTGCTGTCTTTTTCATGAGAAGGAAGTGGAGAAGTCTAAGGAGTAAATAAAACCCGGAAATGGCTTCGAGGGCTAACAGAAGAGCCCAGGGAGGAGGGGAGAGGAGCGGATGGTGCCTGCCACCAAGGGCGTGTCAGCCAGTGTTGGTGTTATTGGGAGGAGTGGTTGAGAGTGACCGGCGGTCCTCGCTGGCCCCAGAACGGCGGGAGCCCGCTGTTCCGTTGGACGCCCTGGCTCCCCTCTCTACCTTGGGAGAGGCCGACTCTAACCTGGTTATTCGTGGAAAACAATTTTTCAGGACTTGCCTTTCCGGAACGGTTCACAAGGTGGCAATTTCCATGTCACTGAACATGAAGCCTGGTCTTAAATATAGCCAGCTTGTGAATGCCCTGCAGGCGGTGACAGTGGCAGTGACATCACTGCCAGGCAGGTTCTCGTTATTTTGGAGCCGGGGAGGGGAACAACAGGAAGCGCTGCTGAGGGGAGATATTCTTGGCAGCTGCAGGAATGCAGTTTAAAGAGAGACAACTGTCAAGTCTAGTGATTCTGGAGGTTTGCAAAGTTTTTGTTCACTGAGCAAACGAAAGTTCACCGAGTTCGCACTGGTGCCAAGCACAGACAGTGCACAGCGTGTGCGACCCTCAGCCTACGGTCACACAGCTCCTAGAGCCACATAGCTGTCACGGAAGTGTTTTATTTTCAGCAGCAGAACTGTTTCTTCAAACACAGTCTTCCTTGGAAGCTGCATGTGTAGCCCTACCGAGAGCCGAGCGGCACAGTTAGGGGTGGAGAGCGGGTCCCGGAACACCACCCACTGAGCTGCAGAGCCCCTGTGGGCCTTAGGAAAAGGCCTTTCACAAATGTTTGTCTAGGGTGGAAATGATCTTCCTTTGAGTGCGGTTCTCTCTTGCTTGTGGTGATGTGGAGTGAGGAACTGTTGTGGGGGAACCCCGTCCATGGAGAGCCGCCTCCCCAACTCTTCTCCTTGGGAGGCCGTGTCCTTGCCCCGGCTGGTCTCACTGGGAGTGAAGCAGGCTGCCTCCTAGCAGTCCTTGTGTTTCTTCCCCTTCTCTCCTGTTTGTCAGATTTCGTGGTGCGGTCTCTCCCCTCCCCTGAATTGTCAGTCCCCCTTGCTTTTCTCTACTTGTTTTTTCCATAGCATTGGTCACCGTCTCATGTGTTACTTAACTGCACTCACTGTTACTGCCTCTTTCTCTAACGCTGTAAGCCTCCCGAGGGCGGGGACCTTTGTCTCTTTTGCTCGCTGGTACATCTGTCTCCAGGGGCCTGCATCCTGCCTGGTACGTGAGAGAACTCAGACATGGGTGGAACGAACAAAGGGGTGTCTGCCAGTTCCTTCTGCGTTGCTGCCCTGCTGTATTTGGCATGTGTTTGCAGGGTCCTCCCATGGTCTGGGGGCCTGCGGGAGCCCCAGCCACCCTGCCTGCATTCTGGGCAGCAGGAGGGAGGAAGCGGAGGAAGGGGAAAGGCCCTTTCTTTTAAGGAGGCTGCCGGCTGAGAACAGCGCTTACATTCCGGGGGCCTCAGCTTACTCTTAGGGATGCCGAGCAGTGTGCTGTTGTCCTTTCCAGTGGGGCACACTGTCACCCTAAATAGAACAGAAAGAGGGAGGGACAGGCATTTTGGAAGGCAGATAGTGGTTGGTGCTCCGTGCCTTGCACATGGTAGACTCTCATTAGAAAATCTCACGTCTTAAGTTAGATGGAGTGATGATAGAGCAGAAGTTCTGTTCTGTGCTCATCAGTGCCTTGGACTGTCCCCATGGGGATTAGCAGAATGGCTTTTGAGTCAGAAAGTCCTTGGCTCAAATCCCTGTATGAAGTACTTGTGAGCTGTGTGGACTTGCGCAAGTTATTTTACATGGATGAGCCTCAAGTTTTAAAAATCCATAAAATGAGGATACCTCACGGGCGATGGTGAGGGTAAATGAGATGATACAGACAAAGAAACATGGCCTGGTGTCTGAGGCATAGGAGGCGAACACACGGGGCTATTATAAGTCGTTCCATGATCTTTATCACCATCTCAGGCAAGTGTCACTTCTACATGCCACAGATCCAAAAGGATGAGAAAGACATGCTCTCTGTGTTCTAGAAGCTTCCAGAAGGGCATTCCAGGAAAAGGGAATAGCCTGTGCAGAGGGAGAGAGGTGTGAAACAGGATGGTGTGTTAAGGAAGCTGCAGGTAGCTTGTGGTGGCCGCAGTGTAGTCCTGGAATCCCAGGGGTGTTTGGGAAATGACTAGGAAGGTTCTGGAAAGGGATGTGGGGACAGATCCCAAAGGCCCCAGTGAGGAGTTTGGCCCTGGTCTGTGGACAGTGGGGAACAAGCAAAGGCCTTTAAGGAAGAGGCTAATTGGTCAGGCCTGATCCGTGGACAGTTCCCTCCGCCAGGCCTTTTGGAGAACTGGATGGAAACGGGTGAGTCTGGACTTGGAGGTTCTTTGGGCCATTCAGGTGAGACACGGTGTAGTCACATCTAAGCAGGGCCAACAATGCCCGAGAGAAGACGTGGTGAGACAACACTGATAAACGCAGTGTAGCTGGTGCATGTTTGAATTAGAGTCTGTCTTCCCGGTAGACTTCGTTGCCCAGGGATGCGGGGAGGATAACCGAGGTGCATATGGAATATTTGTGTAGCTGCTCCAAGTAGAGGACCAGATCCCACCCAGGGTCCTGCTGTCACCAGTGTTTTCTGGGCACGTTCACTGTTCCCAAGCCCATGCCTCCTCTGGGCACCTGAAGCCTTTAGGCATGTTCACTGTTCCCAAGCCCATGCCTCCTCTGGGCACCTGAAGCCCTTAGGTCCTTTGTCAAGTGAGGCAGCATCTCAGCCTTAAAAACATGGCCTGTAGCAGGTTATCACTGTCAGGACTGTCAGCCAGTGAGCTCCTTGCGGCCTCTGCTTGCATCCTGAGACTGTGCGTGTGCTTGAGCCCGCAGCCCTTGGTAATCACCACAGTCATGGGTTCAGCAGGTTCCAAGCCCCCGAGGAGGGGCTCGTCCCTGTGTCACCAGCGGGGGGGTGGGTGGTGGTGGTAGTGGTGGTTAAAGCTTGTGAATGTGGTTCATTTGTATAGATTGGTGCTAACCTGTTTTGACTCCTTTATCTAAAGTGGAAATGGCTCAGCTGGGCAGGAGTGTGGTCATGTAGCAGATGGATGCATTGGGATGGACATTGTGAAGTGGGATTTCCTCCCATGTTCATTGCTAAGAAGGATGTGACCTTGGCTTTCAGAGGATCTTTACCAGGCCAAGATGCCCTCCCCCTAGAGTGAAACTTTTAATATCTGTTTGCTTGCCTTTCTTATTTAACATTTTTTAATGAACTTTTCCAAATACATGCAGCAGTGGACAGAATAGTGTAACAAACCCCATGTACCCATCACCCAGCCTTAACAATTACTAACATTTTATCTCTCTACCCATCCACTTTGTCTTTTGCTGGAGAACTTCAAAGCAAATCCCAGATATTATGTTGCCTGTAAATATTGGTTACATATGAATTTCTAACGGAAATTAAAACACACACACACGCAACACTATCACCACAGTTAATAAAATGAGCAACAATCCCTTGGTGTCATCTAGTGTCTAAATTCACAGCTCCTTGGTTATCTTAAACTTTCACAGGGGTTTTTTTCCAAGTCGGTTCTGATTTCACTTCTTGAGAGTGTAAATCTGCTCAGGTCATTCTCATGATTAAAACCCTCTTGCGCTCAGAAAACCGGTCCGCACTCCTTTCCGGCGCCTGCGAGGCCGCGAGCTCAGCCCTGTGCTGCCTGCTTCGCGCCCGGAACACCCTCCCCAGGTCTTTGCATCGCTGCTGCTCCTGCTCGTCTCTGAAGAGAGGCCCCCCAACCCCAGTCAGCTTCTCACCCCGCTCTGGTTTTAAACTGCCTCGCACTCCCCGTTTTTGTACGTGGGTGATGTTTGACGTAGACCTCCTTCCATCCTGGGTGTCAGTCACGGAGGGCCAGGGCTCCGGGCCCTGCATACGCATAGCTCCTCGGCTCAGCCAGGGCTTGTTTAGTGATGGATGACGGCACAGAACAGCCCCCTCCGTGGGCTGTGGGCTGGAAGCCTGGGGCACGTACCTCTTTCGGGGGAAAGTCCTAACCAAAGGGGTTTCGCTTCCCTGTTTCTTTCTCTTCTCCTTTTTCTTTCTGTAATTGCATTGTTGGCACTAGCAGTTCAGGCTCTCAGAAGAAGCCACACCGTGGCAGTTAATATTTACGTTATTATTACTTACTGTTTACTGTGGAGACCACATCATAGAATCTTCAGTTTCTATTTTAAGAGGAGGCCCCAAACTCTCATTTGCACCATCTGCTTCCCATCCCTTCCCACGTCTGGGACAGGAGACTGGTTCACAGGTCGGGACGTCAGGCCCCCTGTAGGTGACAGTCAAGGTTTTGCCTCAGAGGACACCTGGATGGAGTGGAGACAGTGTGGGACTGTGCCCAAGGCTGCAGGAAAACAATGTGACTCTGAAAGCATCACTTACCTCCTTGAATGTCAAGCTGCTCATGTGTAAAACGGGGTGAACCGGCCTCTCCAAAGCAGCGAGCAGCACGGCCTTCCCTGGGCTCTTTGGTGTGCCCCATGCAGAGTGGCCCATTTGTATTAGCAGTGATGTAATTGGTGACTGTCAGACCAAGAGACAAATGCAGCCCCCAGGGCACCGGAACAGACACTGCCCATTAATTATGGACCACGTGTATTTTAATAGCTATCTCTTTTCTTTGCAGAAGGGTCTTTGTGCGTCAGGGACTGGGCTGTCCCACAGGCGTCAGCTCACTTAATCCTCGCGGTGGCCTGGGTACTGTGGTTTTCCCAGTTTGCAGGAGGACGACAGGTTTAGCAGGTGGCCTGGGTCACACACTCGGTGGCAGGGCTGGCCTTGGAGCCTCTGTCTGCCTCCAGACTCTGTTTTCATGTCCCCTTGACAAGCACTCTTCCTGGTCATCAGCATGGTTTCTGTACTGTGTGTGATTGTCACCGAGTGTCTTTGTTGTCACGTCTGTGACTGCAGTGATTTTCTTTTTGGTCCCAGCCCTGGCTGTTGTCAGTCAAGGATAATGATAGTTTACAAAAGGCCGCATCCTTCCTCTTCAGCTATAAGGAAGGACACCTTATCTTCGGAACTATCATCTAATTCTGAACCTTCTATCTTGTTCCCTGTCTCAATCTCTTGGCCAGTCTCCCGCCACGTGACCACGCAGACCAGAAGCTTCCGTCCACATCCCCATGCTTTGCCTCTCCCTGAATCTTTATGGCAAACGTTTGAACACAGTGTTTCCAGGAAGTTTTATGTAGCAAGACATTGTGACAGGAAGACAGATTGTTGAGCTTTAAATTGGAGAAAAGCAGAAGGCAATTTGTCTGATGTGTTCCAGTTCTGTTCGTCTGCTGTCTTCGAGTTTGAATTAGGGAGATGATTTCCTTTCGCTTTAAAGGTTAAACTGCTGGGAGGTGTTTGATGGGTAGGGACGGTATAGTCAAGCATTAAGAACAATTAGATGTAAAGCCTTTTCTTATTTTTATAGATTCTGACAGAAATCAGTGGAAGTTTCTCTCTCTCTCTCTTTTGCTCTTAAAAGAATTCTAAAAGCCCTGGAATAGAATGAATGTTAGTGGGAACCTGGCATTAGGCTTACTGCAGCTGTGTAGAGAGGGAGGCAAAGAACTGCTTTCAAAGGGGAAGCGATCGTCCCGGCCTGCGTGGCCGTGATAGGCCAGGCCGTTCCTTTCCTCCTGAGGCCGCCCCGAGGCGGGCGCTGGCTGCCCTTTCCCCTCTGAGACCCTCGAGATGGAGCAGATGTCGATTCTGGCAGTTCAGAGCTTCACCCCCGTTTATAGTGACAGCAGGTGCGCGGATGACGTCATTTCCGTTCATGGCTGTTTCACGATAATGTTGATGAGCTGCTTTCGGAACTTAACGCTTGTTGATACCAAGTAGCCTGTGGCAGAATCGGTCGCATTACACGTCTTTCACCTGAAGTCACAGACGCTATTGATGCCACTAGGTGAGGACTTCCTGTGCGTAGTGTGTGCACCTCTGCCAAGGGGCTGTCTTGTCTCCTGGACGCAGAGTGCCACGAGACGGGGCACCCTGGCTCTTTCTTTCATCTCCGGCCTGAGCCCCATCACTAGCACAAGGCAGGCAGTGGCATCTTCAGTGTTTGGGGAATGAACGAAAGCAGCCTGAGCGGGACGGCCCGCTCTGTGCCCTCCCACCCCTGATCTTGCTGCCGGAGGTCCCTGTCCTGGGTTTCCCGTCCTGCTGGTGCTGCCTGGCCCCCCAGCACCACCACAGGCTGCTGAGCTGCTTGTAGCCACTGTGCTGGTCGGAAGTGAAAGCTCCAGGCCGGGCGGAGATGACCCTGTAGGAGGTTGGTGACTCTGTGATTACATGGCTGTGTGTGCTGGGAAATACTCTGTGTATTGTGTTGCTAGAAGGACCCTGTGTTAAGTCGGTGAATTCAGAACGTGTACCATTTCACAGGCCTTTGGGAGGGACAGCTTCCATTAAGATCTCCTAAATGTTTGTCTTTTTGAGAGCACAGCATGGGGTGACCCCAAGACATGGTCATCAGCAAGTGGAGGACAGGGTCTCTAGTTTGAGGTGAAGGGCCCCAGACTCCCCCAGTTGCCTTTGAGTAGAGGTTGGTGCTGCACTGAGATGGAAGAGAGCAGTCCAGGCAGGGTGCCTGCGAGCACCTTGGGCCTGGAACTTTCTATAGTTCCATACCAGCATGGGTTACACCAACACGGAGACATTGAGTGTCCATGAGGCCTGTGGCATCCCCTATTCTGTAGGTGACAATGCTGCAAGGAAGGGACTGTGCTTACGGGCACCAGGTGGGGTGTACATGAGAGTCTGACCCAGATGGAGTCCTGGTCTCTCACTTCCTGTTGTGTGACCTTGGGCACCCTTGGGCCAGTCCCTTCATTGTAAAAGGGTGTGTGTGTGAGAATGGAAGGACCTGGAGGCCTTAGCCTCATGCTGGGTACAGCATTACAGATCACTGAGTACTGACCGCATACCCCTTGCCCCAGTTAGTGCCCAGCTGGTTGTCGTGGACGTGGTCTGTTTGCCTTGGGGGGGGGGGGTCAGGCTGTTTCTCTGGTCATGGCGGGTGAATGGTGGAGACCGTGATTGCTGGTTTTAGGTCAGTCCTCCTGTCAGGAGAACTCGTGAGTTAACAGGACGTGGCGTTGGTGGGGAGCACATCTTGTTCGCCTTAGCAGTTAGTCCAAATATCATATCCATGTGACCCCTGTGAGGACACCAGCCCAACAAAGGGCTTCTTTGGCTCCCGGCAGGCTGGCACCTCGACGAGTATGAGATTCCCTGCCAAGATTCCCGGCTCTGCCTAATCCCCCTGCTGTAGGCATGGCCTGCAGAGCATGCTGGGAACTGGCTGCACTGCCCAGCCCCCCGTTCTTCTCAGAGACGATGGCTCAGTGCCCTGTGGGGTTGGCTGCTCTTCTGAACACAGATAAGAGCTGTCCTGGTAATCAGGGAGCCCAGCCCTGAGCAGGCACAGGGGTGTGGGGGGTGGGTCGGAGAGCTCCGGCCATTTCCTTTGCTGAGCATCAGGTGCTTTGAGTGAAACTTGTCTCCCTAAAGATGCTGCTGAAGTTTCACCAGCCATGTTGGTGTGACTCTGGGCCCCATGTCACATCTTCTTGGTGACACAGTGGGGTGTTGTTTAGAGGAGGTGACCTCAGCAGTAGGAGGATAGAAGTCCTGCTGATTGGGAGAACTCACGACCTTGTGGATACTGGGATCATTGTCCCGATGAGCGTCTGAGGGAGGGTGACCCGTGCTCAGGGCAGACATTGTTCATCAGTCCCTGCCCTCTTGGATGTTGCACCAGAATCTTGTTAGTCCTGTGTCTAGAGAGCCTCTTTGGGTCAGAATTGTTTTTTTCAGGAAAATCTCTGTGAACCCTAGGAAAGGCCTTTCCAGAAAGAGCAGATGAGCCAGACTTCTCAAGCAGATGGTTCTAAGGCTATGCGGGATGACAGGGTCTGTCATGGCCAGTGAGGGCAGAGACTGGAGGGATGGGGAGGCGTGGTGGTGCTGCCAGCGAAGCTGGATGTGTCCTCCACTGACTGGGATGCCAGCTCTGCCCCGAAGAACTGTCCCAACACTGCACCCTCGCTGTGTTTGCACTGCAGGTGGCCTTTGCAGGTGCCCCCACACTGTGTCCTTCCTGCATTTGCACTGCGGGTGGCCTTTGCAGATGCCCCCACACTGCGTCCTTCCTGCATTTGCACTGCGGGTGGCCTTTGCAGGTGCCCCCACACTGCGTCCTTCCTGCATTTGCACTGCGGGTGGCTGTTGCAGGAGTGCCTCTCAGTTTTGCATGGAGAAACACTTGCCTGGATGGAGAGTGTGTGGCCCTCACTAGGGTTGGTTCACGAGCTGTTTGATCTGTTTTGGGGGTTGGGAATGTACTAAAAATTACTGAGTTAACACTTTTTAAAGAGTGAATTGTAAATTATATCTCAATGAAAGGTGGACAAAGTATCCGGGGATTTTAAGCAAAATAAAATCAAATTTTAGTAACAGCTACCATTTATGGAGCTCTTAGAGCACAACTTGTGACACAAGTGTTGGTGTCGCCTGTGTCCCCGCATCCTGTTCTTTGATTAGCATGTCAGAGTGGGGAAGACGGGGGCCTGCTCTCGGGGCCACAGGCCCGCGGGGGGCTGGCCTTGCCGACCGGGCGCGGCAGCTCACGCACGTGGGTTTTGAGGCGCGCGCACCGCCCTGTTCTCGCTTGCCTGGCCCCGCTCAGGATTGCTGACACTTCGTAAGGGATGGAGGCGCGGCGGGTTACCTTCGTGACAGAGACAGTAATAAAAATGTCATCCTCCGTGTGCGGAACACTTCTTTGCCCCAGAGTGGGCATATCTGCTTCTTCAGAACTCTCTCTGAGGTTGGTCTGGTTGACCCCCCCCCCCCCCCCCGACGGCCCTCGCAGCCGCGCTCTGACCTTCCAGTACACAGGGAATGACCTAGGCTGTTTCCTCTTCTCTACCTCGTTCTGCACCCAGGAAACGCCCCTGATGGGTTGCGGGGGGCGCCCGCTTCAGGTGGGGTTTGGCCTGTGTGGGCAGGGGAGGCGCTGAGGAAGGCGAGGTAGCAGGGGTATTGGTCCTGCCAGCTCCCTGCCAGGACTCAGGTGGGCGGTGGCTGTTCCTGTCTCAGACGCCACAGCTCCTCGCGTGCCCGCCCGTGTCACACTGTGTTCCAGCAACCGCTGCCTCTTACCCCTTTGGCCCTGGAGGACTGGGGGGCACCACTGCCAGCCCCGAGTCGGTCACTACCCTCGCTAGTCTCTCTCCACCTTGTCCCTCTGTAAAGTCTCTTCATGGAGCACCATGGTCTCCCGCTTTGATGGGACCGGGACTGAAACGTTACGCTTGATCAGCTTCACATCTTGTTACGGCCGACTTCTCAGGACAGCAGGCTCAGTGCGATGTCACCCCCTCAGAGGGGACTCATCCATGTAACCCCCCTGCTTCTTCTGTCCTAGGACTGTGACTTATTTTCCTGATGACATTTTGACCCCTGAAATTACCTTTTGCTTGGTTGGCCGGCCGACCTTGTCCAGGGGTCTCCACCCTCCCAGGGGACCAGAGGTTGGTACACACTTTCTGTAACGGGCCAGGGAGTTAGCATTTTCCGTGCAGCATACTGTGTGGCCTTGTTACAACCACTGCAGTCTGCCATCACAGCCCGAGAGCAAATAAATGCATGGGCACACCTGTGTTCCAATAAAACTTTATTTACAGAAACAGGCAGAGCAGGAATTTGTGCTGGGTAAATTACATCTCAATAAAGCCTTTAAAGAACAATGAAAACATAGGCGGCCTGAAGGATTTGGCCTGTGGGCCATAGTTTGAGAACCCTGAACTCAACCAAGAGCTCCTGAGCTCTGGAACCTTCTCTGTCTCATTCACATGGGGCCCTAGTGTGCTGAATGGGGCCTGTCATAGAGCAGGCGTGTTCCCTGAATGAGATACTTACTGAGTGCCTGCTGTCTGGATGTCACTTGCTGGACAGTGGCACCAGTAGGGACCCTGGAAGACAGAGAGCATGCACATATTACACAACACCTCTGTTAGCTCTGATGCCACATGGAATGGGTGCTCCCAGCTGCATCGGGGCACTCTCCTGGGGAAGTCAAGGAGTGATGTCTATGGCAGGAACCCTCGGCCGCACCTCGAGGCATGTTTAGGGGTTTGGCAGGTGGACAGGTGGGGTGGCAGGGAGGAGGGGCTTGAGAGGGGTGGAAGGGCCTGGACCCTGCAGCCTAGGGCGTCAGAGTGACCGGGTTGGGGGGATGGACAGAGGCCAGACCGCAGAGAGGACTGCGTTCGTGCTTTGGTTGTCGTCCTGCAGGCAGAGGAGGGCCATGGAGGGAGGACTGAACGTGGCAAGAGAAGCCTTCGCACTCAGAGCAGGACGGAGGGTGGGTTGGAGGGGCTGGTAGCAGGCAAAGGGTGACTGCTTACAGTCTTCTTGCCCAAGTGCAGGTCTTGGTCTGGGGCGGGGCCTCGAGGAGGGGAGATGGATAGTTAAAGCTGAATTTTATTTTATGCTCAGGCAGAGCGGGGGACCGATCCCTGCCTGGCACATGGTGTGAGGGAGACTAGATAGTCGGCTGATGCAGGCTCTTTCTGGCTTGCTGGGCACTCTTCCCTGGTGCAGTGCCGTGGGCAGGTGTGGGTGGGCAGAGGATGTGTTCGGTTTTGGACAGTCTGGTGGCGTACAGTGGGGTGGAGAGAGGGCCAGTAACAAGCAAATGAAAAATCAGGTTTCAGATAGTGGAAGCACTGAGACGACAGTAGAAGGTGGCTGATGTGGAGCTGGTGGGGACATGTGGGGACATCTAGGAAGGAGCAGCTGCTCTCCCAGTGAGGAAGGCTTTTGGGTGGGGCTGGGGCACAGAGGAGCAGGGGTTGGAAGGAGGAGTAGGAGGAGCGATGGGAGCGATGGGGCAGACGGCTCCAGGCAGAGGGAAGGGCATGTGCAAAGGCCCCGAGGTGGGAGTGGGCGTGAGGTGTGTGAGAATGTCAGGGAGACTAGCATGACTGAAGCAGAATGTGTGAGGGGGAGTGAAGTTCAAAGTTGGGCTGGTGAGGCTGCCAGGAGCCCCTGGATGGAGGCCACATAAGGCGTTCGGGAAACAGAATTTCCAGTTAATGGAACTGCCTGGTTAGTAGGATGCTTCTTAGGCCAGTGTAAGAAAACCATGCGATAGTGAGTTAGGGTGCAGTGGGGATCTGTAAGGTGTGTTTGGGAACCCTGCTGGTGCAGATTGGAGGCTTTTAGCCGCTACGTTTTTCCTTTCGGCCCAGCATTACAACTTGCAGGAGATTTAGTACTGTTTACGAGTGTGTTCCTTTTTGGTTGGTAATATTTTTTTAAACTTCTCACTTTGAAATGGGCTGGCACTAGAGAGCAGTACGAGCAGTCTGAGCATTTGGCTTGTTTTTAATCATGGGGTTGTCTTATTTTGGGCAGTGAAATTCACATGGAGTGTGTTTATTCCTGCTTTGACTCACTTCTCCCACGGCTGTTCTTGCATTTGCATCACCACCCGTAGGAATGAATCAAGAATCCGTCGTGTTCAGTCTGCTGAGCGGCAGATAAGGAAGACTTATTCGAACTTTGGGAGAGACATTAAGTTCCTATTAAGTGGAAAATAGCTGTTTTCACACAGAAGCGAGTATGAATAGAGTGGGCTTGTGTTTTTGCTTTTGTGTCACCATTACTCTGTCTTGCAAACAAGTTTGTTCTAGGTAATCGACCTGAAGCGCAGAGTGGCGTGAGTGACATTCCATCTGCAAACACCTTTGTCCTCATTGCATGAGGTGGTGCACACATGACTCGTCAAGCCATTCATCGTGTAGTGGTATGAAAAGATAACTCGCCTGTCATTGTTTTTAGGTTCCAGGTCAACTCATTTATGCCTCAAGAAAGGGAAGGGTGGTATCTGTAGCCCAAATTGTCGATCCTTCAGTTTCTGAATGCTTACTCAGCTAAACGGTCTTTATCAGCCTACTTCTCTGGGCCTATTTTTATCATCCAAATATTAAACATGAGCTTCGATGCCCCGAGCACTTCTGGAGGGGCTGTGCCTCATATCGGGCTCTGGATGGAAAGGCGTCAGAAAACGTGATGCCAGTTGGCTGAAGCAGAAAGGGATTCATGGGATCATGTGACCCAGTTGATACTGGCTTCGGGTGTGGCCGGAACAAGGCCCACCTCTGTTCCCCTCTCTGTGTGGGCCTCCCTCCTGGACAGAGTTCCCACCAGCAGGCATGTGAGGGCCACAGCAGCCCCAGACCTCCCATCTTCTCAGTTTTATGTCCAATGGGCAAGATGAGTCTAGGCTCTCAGTAGCCTGAGACTTCTCTCATGGGCTCATCTAGGGGCCGGATGTTTGTGTGCCCAGCCCTGAGTCAGTTTCCACTGTTGGGGAGAGCGATGGCCTGATTGGTCAGCCATCTCGGGGCGTGAGGCAGGTGGAGGTCTGCTTCCAGGTGAGCCCCCCGGGGGAGGAGGTGTACAGGTGCTGCTCCTGCTGAGAGCAAAGGCAAGAGCTGCCCTCTTGGATGCGTGTTTTCCGTGTGTGTGTCCCTCTTCCTGTCCCCCACTTGCCCAGGGCACACCCCGTTTGTACTGATCAGATTCAATAACTGTCTCGGATTCCGGCTGCCCACCCATGAGAGCTGCAGGCCAGCCAGCGGAGGGGCTGTGGGGCTGGGCCGCTCCCGAGTTTGGGGAGTAGGAAGGTTTCTCTTGCTGCACCGGTGGATATTTTTATTTCCATAATTACATTTATTTGACTGAATTTTAGAAAACAAAGTAGAACCCATCAAACGTGTGACTTTTGAGAGTCTCTTACTTAGGACAAAGTGATATAAAAAATGGGTCTATTTAAAGAAGACTGTTAAGGAAATATTAGGATAGGTGCCATAGGAGACAGTAAGAAGCTTGTGAGTGGCCCCCAGGTCACGGATGTGTGAAACCTGGCACAGCAGTGGTTAAGAGTTTGGGTTTTCAGCCTCGGTGCCCACTAGCTGTGTGACCCTGGGCACCTTGTTTCACCTGTCTGGTGAAGTAGGGCTGTGTGACCCTCTGTGAAGTAGGGCTCCCCTGGGGGATTGTTGAGAGAATTGTATAACATGCTCACTCGTAACGTAACACGTGGTAAATATTTAGTACCAGCTATTATGGTTAAAACATGGTTTGGAGGTTCAACGAGGTAGATGCTGATTCATTAGTGAAACATACATTGAGCACCTACTGTGTGACAAGCACGGAGCAGCATCCTCGAGATGTAGAGGTGAACGGGAAGGGCTCTTGTCCTCAAGGGGCAGCCCGTCTAGTGGGAGAGTTGAATGTGAGCTGTGGGACAGGAGGGAGCCGGGTAGCCAAGGGGTGAGGGGCAGAGGAGGTGCTGAGCTGGGCCTGATGTGGGGGAGCCAGCCCGGTGAAGACAGCATGTGCCGAGCATGGGCGCCCACAGCTTAACTCATGGTGGGCAGGCTGGAGCCAAGTGCCCGGGGCAGAGCAGGGTGCCACTCAGTTTGGGAGGAGCTGCTGATGTCATTTGGGTCTTTTTGTCCCCACATCCTTTCCCCACGTACTTCCCACATGACTGTTCTGTCAGAGGACCAGGATGGGGGCCAAGTGTGAGAATCCTTTGTGTCTTCCTCCTCAGAGGCCCTCTGTTTGAGAACTGCCACTGATGGTGTCACACATCAGTGTGGTGTGTTGACATGTGTGTATATCTGTGTTTTTAAAACCAGGAAGATGTCATAGTTTTTAACTTATTTTTTATTAAATGATTCCAGAGAATCTAGTCAATTTAATAACTAATTACTGGTGTGTTTGGGCTGTTTATTGATACATTTATTTTGCAACACAAAAAGTCAAGCCTTACTTTGGAAGTGAAAATGCTTTCATCTGTCCTTTGGGTTGCTGCATGGATCTCTCTGCTGGGGTCACCAGTGATGGTGGAAAGCCAAGGACATCGGGTTACAGCTCCCCACCTGGCTCATTAGCTTCATGCCGTCTCTTACCTCCAAGGGACCCTGTCACGAAGTCTTAACTTGCTGGCTGAACCAGGAAAATGGCCTTCCTGCCTAGCTCTCAGCTGGTGAGGTCACTGTCCTCTTTTGGAAATGAAAATGCTGTTTTCCCCTGTCTCTGGAGAAGTTGCATCCCAGTGGCCCGTGACTGCACCAGCTGGTTGGCTGGCCCAGAGCGGGACTCACCCAGTGGTCCTTGTCTGAGCGCTGCCGTCCAAGCAGGTGGTCAGTTGCAGAGAGGTCACCGTGGTGGGTTGTCTGTCCAGCCATCAGAGACAGTCTGGGTGTCAGGTGTCCTGGGGCCTCTGTGCACCCCAGTAGAGTTCTTATATGCTAGGATTCCTTCTCTGAGCTCTCCATGTCAGGGTTGGCTTCCTCACCATCCTCCCCACGTTACTGCCCTTTGGAAGCAGGGCAGCACCCTCGATGCTGACTGGTCTATACATAGGCCCTTTGAGGTCTTGCTCCAGCCATCGAATGTGCTGGAACATGCCCACTTGTGTGGAACCCTTTGTGGGATTTCCTCCTGGAAAGCATCCCAGAAGGCCCTCTGGGGCTTGTCATTGGGCACTGGTCGGGGTGGGGGAGGGGGTCTGGGCTGAGGTAAAACCTCTGCTGCCCGCTCCCCGAGGGACCTCGGTGATGTGGCTTCCCCTTCGGGCCAGACACAGGACCTGCTCTGGGAACAGGAGAGCACAGTGGGCAGTGAGGGACGTCGGATCCTTCACTTTTAAATGCCCAAGTGCCCACTGTGCAAAGGCGCTGGGAGAAAGGTGAAGAAGGGAGGCAGGGCTCCTCCCTGGGGATCCTGCAGCCCCAAGCAGGTTTCTCAGCCACGGCCCTGCCGACAGCTGGGTGGCAGTCCCGTGTGGTGGGGCTGTCCTGTGCACTGTCCGATGGTTAGCAGTGTCCTCTGGCCCCCACCCACTCGATGCCAGCAGCTCCTGCCCTCAGTCATGACAACCAAGAGCATCTTCAGTTGTTGCCTGGTGTCCCCTGTGTTGAACTTGCCCCGACGGAGACCAGCGCTCTCGCTGGTGGGAGCCGCTGGTGCCAGACCCCTGTGCTGGCGGAGCCATGGCGAGCACGTGGGTCCGAGGGCGAAGGCAGGTGAGGGCGATGGCACGTGGGCGAAGGCGGCCAGGGCCTTGGGGACTGCTGACCCCGAGCCTGTGCGACAGCTCCCTGTGATACGTTTGAGAGCACTGAGTGAGTCCTGCGGGGCAGAGCCTGGCTCCCTCTCTTCTCCCTGTTACATTGTGGGGGGCCCTTCCCTTTTGGGGTTGGTCTCCTCTGCTGTAAAGTGGGGGTGAGCACGTGCCTCACCATGCTGCTGTGAGAACAAAGGACCTGTCCTGGGTGTGGCACTCAATGGTGACGGCGAAGTACCGAGTCCTTTCTCCACGTCAGCGTCATGGGCGGTGTCTCCTGTGCCCCAACGCGTGGCGTGGTCATGGGCTTAGTCATTCTCAGCTCTGCTCTTTACCGGCTGTGTGTCCTCAGGTAGGTCTGACCTCTCTGGGCCTCCGTTTCCAGCGAGTGCCGAGCCTGTCCACCTTGCTGCCTGTCCACCTTGCAGCCTGTCTGTGAGGCTTGAGGGAGAATCCTGACTCGGCAAACTGTCACATTCCTGGCAGATGTTCCCGCTACGGCCCATTGGTGTCACTGTTCTGGGGCACACATGGCTTTCTTTTTTTTTTATTCTCAATTACACCAAAAACTTAGAATTTTTATACTAGAAGTGTTATTCTCTCTGATTTGGAGGCTTTTTGGTGTTGGTTTTTCCTACTTAACGCGAAACACTGCATGGGCACGAGATGCAGATTGGGACCTGGGGCGGCCCTCAGGTTGTCGGCTGCGCTCACCAGCGCAGGAGGAGCAGGCTGTTTTTAAAAAATAAACCAAAGATGGCAACTCTTCTTGGCAGTTTTAGGGCGCAGGAAATGGAAGGAAGGAGGGGTCTTGGCTGGAGGCAGAGCCCGGAGACAGGCCACAGGCACCTGCAGCACCTGTGATCCCCGGGCCCGAGCAGGAACGGGGTGGGTGCGTTGGGAGCTTGGGTCGAACCCCAGCCCCACTGGTTACTGGAAGTGTCGTCTTGGTCAACACCCCCGAGTTCTCTGAGACTCCGTGTCCTCATCTATACAACGGGTTTTTAATATCAGCTTCCTCAGCGGGCTGTTGTCGGGATGGAATTCATCCTCCAGGCGAGTGCTCGCGTTAAGGCGGGCGAATCCTAAGGGCTCAAGGGATGGTCGGCGCCATTCGTACGCTGTTGGGGTGAGCGAGTGTGGTTCTTACAACCCTCTGATGGTCGTGCAGTTCTCGCCGTGAGGAGAATGGACACTGACGTTCATAGACACGAGGTGACTTGTGTGAGGAATCAAGCGGCACATAGGTCAGCACGCTTTTTCTGTGAATGACCGGACAGTAACTGTTACGGGCCTTGTGGGCCGCGAGGTCTCTGTTACAGCTTCTCACCTCCGCCATCGAGGTATGAAAGCTCACAAGTGACAGTTGTAATGACAGCGGCTGTGCGTCAGGAAAACCTGATTTACAAGAGCCGGTGGGGGCTGGGTCATGCCTGTGGGCGGCCGTTTGCTGACCCCTGACGTAGCTGGTCAGTGGTCAGGTCTGAGGTAGGTCTCACATCCGGGTCTTCTGGCTTCCGATTCTCCCCCGTCCCACGGTTAACACGCAGCCTCCTCCACACGTGTGGCAGGAGATGCTTCTCTGCCACCCAGGAGCCAAACACGTGCTCCTGGGGCCCACGAGAGCCCGTGGGGAAGCTGCTGTGTCTCCTGCCGCTTCCCCGTGCTGCTCAGCAAGAACGTGTCGGATGAGCTCCGCGTCTCCATCTGGAAGGGCAGGCTCCTGCGGGTGCCCATCTCAGACCCCTCCCCTCGTGTCACATCTGCCGGGAGGTAGCCGGACGTCCGCTTTGTGCCCTCGGCCGCTGGGATAACCGGCTTGGCAGGCATGGGGCCGTGAAGCCCATCTGGAGAGCAGTGGGCCCTCAGTTACCCTGTGACCACAGGCACTGCCACAAGAAAGGGCAAGGAGCAGGCCCCATCTGGGCGAGAGAAGTCATTGCCTCGACCTCTGCTCGGAGGAAAGGTGAGGGGTCCCCGTCGTTGCTGCCAGTGTTAGCCGCGGGCAGACGGGGGGCAGACAGCGTCGGCCTTGGACTTCAGCCAGCTCCGCGGCATCGTCGGCTCACGCTGCCCCGAGCCTGGCCGGAGGACTTAGCGATGACCGCGTGCCCTGCGCGTGGCGTTTACCACCTTCCAGGGCAGCGTCGGGAGCCGCCCCAAGCCCGCGTGGAAACCGAAGGACTGGGTCTGTAAGGAGGTAATTAAGGCTAAATGAGGTCACGAGGGTAGGGCCCTAATGCAATATGCTGGACCTTCTTGTAAGAAGAGGAAGAGACCATGTGAGCACACAGAGAAGGTGGCCACCTTCAAGTCAAGGAGTGGGGCCTCGGGACAGTCCACACCTTGTACACTGCGGCCTTGAGCTTCCAGAACTGTGAGAAATAAGTTTCTATCGTTCAAGCTGCCCTGTCTGTGGTGTTAGGTGATGGCAGCCCTGGGAGACAAATACACTATTAACTGCTGTCTCTTCTCCCAGCATTGGACAAGTACAAGTTCAATTCCTGGGTCCAGAACTTATTAGCTCTGAGTACCTGGGACGAGCTGATTAACCTTTCTGGGCCTCAGTTTCCTTTTCTGTAAAATGGGGTACATGTCCCAGAAATGACATATTGTGGGTAAATGTGCTATTGGTGTGAGTTGTGAAAGCAGTTGATTGTGTCTGAGCCCTGCTTTCTGGTGATCGTCCACAGGCTGACCATCCCTGCGCGATCCTGGCTTGTTTTAGCACCTCGCATTTGTCAGTGCTGGAGGCACACGTCGGACTAGGATTTATGACCCAAGTGGTGTGGCCTGGGGAGAAGGTGCTGGTTCTGGGCTGAGGCTGCATGGGTTTTCATCTCAGCTTTCCTCTCTGTTGGGTGTGGCCATTCATTGGCTGGCTGCTCTCCTACTCACAGCCTCAGTTTCCCCAGCTGTGAAATGGGGACAGGAGTGCAGCTGGGCTGGGTCTTTTCCTATTTGATACGAACTCAATGAATTCATGACCTGTTTTAATAACCCACATGTGACAAGGCCTCTCGTGACTGTCCTTGTGGTTTTTCTTCCCTGGCAGGGGTGTTAGTCTGTGTAGGGTCTTGATGAATGACGTGTTCATCTTCCGGAGAGGCACACCTTGTTGGTTATGTCGTCTCTCATCCCCAGGGCTCGGCTCAGTGCCTGGTATGTATTAGATGCTCAATTATTTTTATTTTCTAACAGCATTATTGAGATATAGTTGACATATAGTTCACTCACCTAAAGAAAGCAATTTTAGTGTTTTTTAGTACATTGACAGTGCTCTATTCTTTTTTTCTCATTGAATGAATGAATTCTTTATCTTGTCTTCATATGTAACATCCATTCATGCAGTGTATGAGTGTTCGCTGAGATTTGGCAGTGGCCCTATCAGGTGAAATTCTCTGTCTTCAGGGAGCTCACGTTCTTGTCAGGAGAACCCTGAGCCAAGGTTTGGTCCCGTTTGGCCTTCTCTATCTCAAATAGCTTCTTTAGCTGCCCAGCGATAAGCCACAGTCCTCTTTATCTCAGACATAATGAGGGCTGTCCAGAAAGTATCCAGTCATGTAACATGAAAAGCAGTGGCTGGATTTTTTCTGGATAGCCCTTGTATTATCCCTGCCGTGCCCCAATATAGGCTTTATGTCATGGTCTTCATCTGATTAGTATTCATTGCATATGAGGAGGGGACCAAGGGCAGGAAATATCAGGCTGGGTGTTCCTTGATTTTGCGGGCTCCAGAGGAGGAGACAGGAGGGGACCTCAGAGGATGAACATCATCTGGTGACCGGGCACGACCGCAGTGACGGGATGACTCCTCTGGTCTCTCTTGGTTATGTTCCCCTCCCTCCGCTGTGAGCTGTGGGTGGTTACTGTGTTGGCCCTCTGCATGCATGGATTCCCAGCTGTGGACTTGACCCTTGAACAACATGGGTTTGAACTGTGTGGGTCAGTTCAAAAAAAATTCACCTATAAGTGGACCCGCGCACTTCCAACTTGTGTTGGAGGATCAGCTGTACACCATGGGACCTCTCCTTTTTTATCCTCTTTCTTTGCACTGGTGGTCACCTGTCTCTGTGGACTCTGAAGTAGTATCTGAGTCATCAGAGAGAGTTGGTGCAGTTCAGACTAACTTGAATGATGTCTTGTGTTCTTTGTACAACTACGTAATTGTATAAACATGTGCAATGTGGAAGGAGCATATTTGACTAAGTGGACACACAGACTTCTTGAGTCCCGACTCTAGTGGTATTGTTATTCTGAGTCTATTGTGTCCATAAAGCACATGAGTTATTATGGCATTTGCTAATTCTGTCACCCTGTATAACTGTGACATATCTCTAAAAGCATGTACAAATGTGACATAAAAGAAGTTAAGTAAAAAACTCTGTAATAATGAATTGGAGTTGGAAATAGCAGTATGAACAGAGGTATTTAGTCTTAAAAATACACGTCGATATGTATTCTGTGTGAAGGTAATCGGTAGTCTCAGAACAACACCAGTAATACTGCTGTGATGTAATTGCTGAGAACAGATAGTTTTTCACACACGCTTTTCCTCATTCTCACCCATTCTTGAAAATACCAAAATAGAGTGTATGTGCTCTTTCACTTTAATTTTGTTTAGTCTTAGTTCCGTAAGCTAACGTGAGTTCTGGAAGTTTTTCAAGCTCTGCTGTCTCGTCGTTTTGGCAGCCTCAAGCATATTCTCTGATGGACTCTGCAGCGGGGCTAATGGGAACAGTGTTCCCCGTTGTTCTCAAATGTCGTTAGTGGTGCATGCTCTTTCCACTTGAAAACCAATTTGGGGGATCTGAAATCCTTAGACCATGTGTTTTTTGGAGCATCTTAAATATATCATTGCATTTGCGGGAAGCATTGCTGTCAGTGGTGGATGATCATCTCATTTTCTGTCCCTTTCTCTGAAGTTCAGTAATTCTACCGGAAAGCATCTTGGTGGTCGTCGTGCAGAATCGGTGTTCTCAGGGATGTGGTGTGCTCTTTCCGTACGTCATTTCGAACTTGATTTCAGCAAAGTTGTTTTGATACACTGTTTAGTTCCTTCCCTTTGGGTATCCTCTCCGGGGGCTTCTGTTTTCTGTGTGTTGGATCTTACCTGTTTCAGTATTTGTCACTTTCTCTCCCAGTTTTTTTTCTCCCCCATTGTTTCCTTTTAGGTTTTTTTTTTTTAAATCCCAGTTTTTTTCCTCCCCCGTTGTTTGTTTCCTTTTAGGTTTTTATTTTTAAGCTTGTTCTTTGCTCCTTTTAGGTGTTTCTCCTGGGTAGTTCTTCATTTCCGAAACTTTTTCTTTAACTTTCCTGAGTTTTGTTGCCTCTTTGTTGAGTTTTTCTAATTCTGGTTTGTGTTCTTTCACATCTGTGTCCCATCCGTGTTGTCTTTTAGCCCGGTTTGAAATGGAAGGTTACAGTCGCATGGATATTTCTGGCATGCTTCATTATCCGTAGATATATTGTATGTCTTACTCTTTTTTTTTTTCTTCTAACTTTGTGTCGGATTTTCTCTGGATACTTCCTTGTTTCTCCTGTTTATGTGCCAAGAAACAAAGCCTTTAGAGGCAGGTGAGGTTGGGGGCAGTTTTTTTTTTTTTTTTTTTTTTTTTTTTTTTTTTTTTTTTTTTTTTTTTTTTTTTGCTTTTTGTATGTGGGTAGCTCCCTGACTGGGAATCGAACCCAGGCCGCAGCGCTGACAGCGCCAACACCAAAGCCTTAAGCCGCTACACCATCAGGGAACTCCCTGGGGCAGTTTTTCTAGCTTTATAGAGCCCTGCTCCGGTTGTTGCCATGTAACGACCTGTTTTCCCAAACTTGCTGCCTCTGTTTTCCTCCCCGACTTTTATCTGGATCTTTTCTTTCCTCCACCTCCAGAGCCTCTGTCCTGCTTGGTTATAATTGCACTCCAGGGGTTTGTTTTTCTCACTGGGGGGCCCTGTCCTGGGAGTCCCAGAGCGTGCCAGGTTTGAGACCAACTGGAGGCCAGCCTGCGTGCGTCCCTTCCACTTCACTGTAGACCCCTGCACTCCTGGGTAGTTGTGTTACTGTCCCACATGTGGCCCAGCACACTTCCCTTCCCAGGCCGTGCCTGCTGGTGGCCTGGGGGTTCTTTTCTCAGGATATCTCGTCAGGCTCCCTGTGACTTCTCCTGCAGTCTCCTACACAGACGTGGATGCCACACCCGCCTTGTGGCTGTTGGTTTGTCCTTACTGGTTATATTTTGGGCTTTGTGGGGATACCTTGCCAGCTAGCTTTGTTATATTATCTATAGGCCTTTGGTTTTTCTATCTGATTTATACACCACACACACACACACACACACACACACACACACACACAGTATATTTAAAGAGATTAAAAAATTTTGCTGCTGTTGCTACTGTATGTTCAGAATCCCTTTCTGAATAGGCATTTAAAATAATACTAATCCCCCCCCTCCCCCATAATAACAATCCCACCAGACAAAGTACAGAAGAAGGAAGCTACCAGTGAGGGTGAACTTGGAGGTGTATAGCCAGCTGGTAGCAGGCCGATTGATTACCTGATCAGAGCTCGTTTTGCTTCACGTTGGTGATGGCTCTGCTGGCTGCTGACAACCTGCCTTCGTTCCGAGCCCAGCTCCCCAGGTGAGGTGCTACGCGGGGCTCCTGCAGCCGCCACATGACCGAGGTAGCGGGAGTCCCCAGCCAGGTGCCTGCAGTCTGAGTGGCTTCGTCTGTCCCCATTCAGTGGGGTGTAGACATTTCAGCTTGAGCCTTGCTTGTGGATTTATTATGGATTTATTTATTTATCAAATATTTCTTAGGTTTAAAGAGATTCCCCAACTTTTTATTTTGAAAAATTTCAAACCTACAGAAAAGGTGCAAGACTAGTACAGTGAACTTGGGTACACATACCCTTCACCTAGATTCACCAGCTCTTCATATTTTGCACTTTTATTTTCATTTTCACTCTTTTTCTTAATAAGTAAAGATGAATAAATAGATATACATGTGTATATATAAATACATGTTTACACATATGTATTTTTTTCTGTACTCTTTGGAAGTTGTTCCAGGCACTGTGATTGTCTACTCCTAAAACTTTCTACATTTACCGTATTTTGCCGTGTATGATGTGCCCCCGTGTATCATGTGTACCCATGTTTTTGGCCCAAACTTTCAGGGAAGAAAAATCTTTCATTTTAATTTTTTAATTATTGACTTCTAGACTTACACTTTTAACTCATAAGGATGAATAAAATAATTAAAAAACTTTTATATAGATATGGAATTAGTACTGCCCATGTATGACGTGCATCCTTGTTTATCCCTCACAAATCTGGCAAAAAAGTACACATTATACATGGCAAAACACAGTTATCTCCCGAGGGTAAGGATGGTCTCCTACATTAGCACAATATTATTGCCATGCCTGAGAAGACAGACAATAATTTCATAATGGCTAACACACAACTCCCTGCTTGTTCCAATGGAGTCTTTTTAAGCCATTTCCCCCCCCGAATTCAGTATCCAAACGAGGTTTATGAATTACGTTTGTTTGCTGTGGCATCAGACTGTCCCTGAGCCTGCATTCTGTGCCATGTGCTCTGTGGGATTTGGGGTACAGAGATTGAGCAGGGCCAACTTCCAGCTTTTAAGGAGCTTGTGGTCTAGTAGCAGCCACATTGCAGACAGAGGCAGAACAGGTTCAGACCGTGCACATCTTCCTGCTGGCAGCTTTTCCCCCAGGAGTTCGGTTCACCTTCGTAACACCTGGTGTCCAGCCCCCTGCCGGTCTTCAGACCCACCATGCCTGGAGTCCATTCGTGTTTGGGCACTGACCTGATCTGCATCAAGGAGGAGGGCTTGTTTCAGCAGGCCAAGGACAGTCTTTCCGTGGTCGCTGAGCCGTAAGCCACCTAAGTGTCACGTCATGTGCTTGCCTTGCCCTTGAAGTTGCCATTGTGCAGCTGTCTTCTAGAGTCTGTGTTCATGTGCACGGGGGAGTCTGAAAGTGGAACTCCTCCCCGGGCAGTGGGTGATGCACCTGACTAAAGAGGCCCCGTGTGAGAGAGGACGGCATGGGGGAGTCTTTGGGACCTGGGACGCACTTGTCCTCTGAAGGAGCAGCACCGACTCAGCACCAGCTGGGGTGACCTCAAGGGCATACGGCACGGGTGCTTAGGCACTTGGATTTTTCAGGGGCAGTTGGAAACCTCCACCCTTCAGGGGAATAGCTTGATTTTTAATGATTTGCACCTGATTAAAAACCACATCAGCCAGACCGACACACACACACACTCACACACACACTCACACTCACTCACACTCACTCACACTCACATATAATGCTCACACTCTCACACTCACACATTCACACACACACATACACACACACACACACCCCCCTACACTCTCACACACACACGCACCTACACTCACACTCACCTACACTCACACTCACACACACACATGCTCACACTCTCACACACTCACACAATCCGAGGGTCAACACAGCATGGCTACCAGCCAGGCATTGCTCAGGACCCGGATGCGCGGTCCCCCAATTTCAGTAACCTTCGTCTTTCTCTCTGTCTCTGCTGCTTGCCCTCCTATGTTGTACTTTTGTTGTTACCTTTGTACCTTTGCTTTTTCTCTCGTCACGTTTTCTGCCTGTGGTCTTGAGGCTGGCGTTTGATGAGACGATTGGGACTTGTTCAGGGGACAACTGGAGTTTTCAGCTTGGTATTCAGACATGGGATCGCTCTCTCCAATCACTTGTCCCCAGCAGATCAAAATCCCAGGTGCCATGCCACGTCTTTGAAAGAAGGGGACCCATTCTAGGCCTTTTCCCCGTTTCCTCACAGGCTGCACCCCCATTTCCAAACTCCACGTGAGGGGTTTTCTATGAACCCCAGTATTTGTCAAAGTAATAGTAGTGGCTGGTCTTGCTATTCCAGATACTATTTAATATTTAATGTGCTGCATTTATACTTACCAAGCAGATTTCCTTGGCTTTTTAGTGCCAGGTATGAGCTATTCAGTAACTCTTGCAACCCTACTGTGTGGACTGTTACTACAAACCCATATTTTTATTGACTGGGAGATTTTCTTTCTGAAGGGATTCTTCTTAAAAAAATCTTTCTCTATTTTCAAATTATTTTCAATTTGAAGAATTGTAATAATAAAAGAACTTCCATGTACCCTTTGGTCAGATTCACTGATTATTATTCTGCCATATTTGAAATGGATTTATCAATCTATATCTACATCTATCTGTATAAATTTTCTTTCTTATTTAAGAGTTCTAAACATCATGATGTTTTGCGCGTAAGTAGTTATATTTCCTAAGAACAAAGGCTGTTTCTTACATACCTACAGTGTGATGATAAAATTCAGGAAATTTAACATTGTTGCAGCATTACATGAGGTACAGCCATATTCATATTTTACCAATTGGGCCAATTAAGCCTTTTATGGCCATTTTCTTGGCCTGATCCAGGAGCCAGGCCAGAATCAGGCACGGCATGGAATTGTCCGGACTCTCAAGTCTCCTTTCACCTGTACCATTTGCACAGCTTCTTTGATGTTCATGACCTTGACTTTTTTGCATTCCTCTCCTGGCCATTTGTAGAACAGTCTTTCATTTGGGTTTGCCAGCTGTTTCCTCATGATTGGATTCAGTAGTGTGTTTTTGACAGAATCTCGAGAGTTTTAATTCTACTCTTTCTAGCCCTAATAAAGGGGACACCAGCAGCTGACCCCTGAACTTAGGAATGGGAAAGCTTGATACCAAGAGGTGAAGGTCAAGAGCAGAGCTGGCACTTGGTGGCCCCAGACAGAGTTTGGCTCACAGATATGTTTGGCACGTGTGATGTTTTAAGAAACCATAAATAGTGTGATGTTTTAAGAAATTGTAAATCAGTGTTTTCAGACCTTGAGAAATCAGATTCCTAGTGGAGGCAAAATGTATCATCTGCCCTAGTACTAACATTTAGTTGTTGTAATACCTGCCAGATACTTTATAAGTATTTGTATTTATGTGCAGATACCTACACACACATTTTAATTCTGCCTGTAGTTTCTGAAGTAGGTATCTGTATCATCCCATTTCATAGGTTGTAAAACCAGGGCCCAGAGAGGTTAAGTGACTTGCCCAAGGTCATACAGAGGCAGAACCACCAGTCTGACCTCTAAGCAAACACTTGTCATGGCACAGGGGACGGACATGAGCTGCCTTCTTGATATGTAAATGCTCCAGTGAGTAACGTGAAGGAGTTTTGAGTGAGTGAAATGGCAGCAAGTAGGATTCTGGCTATTAAGTTCAGAACCTGTGATTTTCCTGTTGTGCTCAGGATCTTCTGGGTGTGTGTCATTTGCCATTAATTACCTTCACCAGTTACTGGAGGTGTTGGGACTCTTTGCCTGGCTCTGGATGTGAAACATGGGGGGCCAGCATGCTGTTCTGGGTGGAATTTAGCAGGGTGGCTAATGAGATGGTGTTCATAAAATAGTGAAATGATGGTACCAGGGGAGAGAGAGAGCACTAAAAATCAAAGAAGCTCTTTATGGCCCCTCTCCCGCCAGCTCCAGTTGGCAGATGAGATGCCACACAGGTCAAGTCAGAGGACAGTCAAGGAGAAATGTGGATTCCTCAGGCCACCCTTGCCCTGTCTTACCAGAGAAAATGGCCAAAAGAAAGGGGAAGTCATCAGTCTCCTGAACAAGGGAGGAGCCTGCTGTTTTCTGAAGAGTGCTAGAAAACTACAGGTGGCAGGAGAGCTCGGGCAGGTGGTTCCTGGGCTTGGGTGTGGCCCGGAAGTGTCTTGGAGGCTCTTTAATATGCAGCCTCCACGCCCACCCTGGAGCCTGTGCTGCTAAATTCCACCGCAGCAGCCTGAGAATCTGCTTTTAACTTTATATTTTACCCCTGTGTGTGTGAGTTGTGATTTCCTCTAAGCAGAACATTCTTCAGAATTGCATGCAGCAGTCGTAATCAGGCCACTGACATCGGTGCATCTCTACCGCCGAGTCCTCATCTCACATTCGACTTAGACCAACTGTCCCCATAATGTCCTTTCTTGCAAAATAATCGTGTCCAAACTGGTTGCATTTAATTGTCATGTTTTCCCCTGCCCAGCCTGGAATAATTCCTCTTTTCTTGACTTTTGTGACCTTGACATTTTTGAGGATTATAGACCAGTGCAATTTGCAGAATGGCCCTGAAGTTGGTGGGTTTAGTGTTTGCTGTTGGTTTGATTCTGTGTGTGCATGTTGAGTGGGGTCTCACAGAGGCGATGCACATTCTTCTCAGTGTGTCTTCACAGGGGATGCGTGGCTTCAGTTTTGCTCCATTAATGATGACACTGACTTTGATCCCCTGATTAGGGGGTGTCTGCCACCCCTTTCCGCTGGGAAGTTACCCCTTTCCTTTTTGCAGTTACTGTGTGTTTTGTGCAAAGGTAGTTGGAGCCTTTGTAAATATTTCATTATGCATTAGATTTCCCCTTTATTTATTTATGGATGCATGGATTTCTGCTGTCTTCAGCAGCTCATAGTCCATTGTTACACTATAATGGAACTCCGGCAGCTTTGGGAGAGTGGGCTGGGGGAAATGGGCTCTCTGATTGGCTCCTCCAGCTGATTCCACTGTCGGAAGCCCTGCATCCTCTGACCACCTTGGAAGAACCCTGGTCTCATGCTGAGGGTGTGGACTTCGGAGCTGCCCAGATACTGATCCCAGTTCTACTCCTGGGCCACCTTGGACAGTCTCCAACCCTACGGAGCCTCCATTGGCTCATGTGGTCAAGTGCAGACGTGGCACTCTTTGTGGTTATGGGCTAAAGTGAGATCAGTAAGATCCGGCCACTCTCCCCCGGCCTCACAGTGTAAGTGGGGGAGATGAGCACGGGCCACGGGTGTTAAAGTACTAGATTTTTCCAGGGAGAGGATTGTCTGGGATGTGGTAGGGTCAGGAAGGGGAGTGGTTATAAACCCTGGCGGGTACAGGTGGGTTAGTGGGAAGTTGCTCTTGAGGACACTCTTGCAGAAGTTGGAGGTGTTCACCAGGGAGCGGGGCAGATGGGAGCGCTGCAGGCAGCGCATTGGAGCAGCCTCTGTGAGGCGCAGGGCCCCAAAAGCCCGGATGCTGTGGGCGGCAGCGAGGCGCATTAGCTTGTCCTACTACTTCTGAGCTATTCCAAGAGTCCTGGACAGCTGCAGGAGCTGGGTCGGGGGACAGGGCAGGCTTGTGCATCTCCCACAGTGGGTGGGTGTTCTGACAGGCGTCCTGCACTGCCTGCCTTGACCCCCTTGCTGACTGGAGGCCCGCTGGCTGCTGGGTCTTCTATCCCCAGACCTCTTGATTGTTCAGTGCATGAGAAAGGCATTATGGGAGAGTGGTCAGGTTCTGACTCTGGGGTCACACTGCCTGGGTTTGGATCCTAACTCTGCCACTTGTCACTTGGGAGAATTACTGAGTCTCCTTCCAGGTATCCATAGGTGTCTAACAACCTGGCTGACCCTGCTCCCCTGCCCTTCACCCACAGTCAGTGCTGGACAATGTTCCTGTCATGGTGAAGATGCAAGAGGGGAGGACGCGGAAGTACTGTGTGAAAGACGATGCGGAAGTGCCTGGGCTCTTCCTGGCAATGGGCCGAGAGGTTATACTGCCTCAGAGCAGGCTGGGGCTGGAGCTGGGGTCTGAGGAGGCTAACAGACAAACACCCAGCCCGGGAAAAATGATGTTTTAGCTTTGACTGTTTTTATTTTGCAGTGAGCTTGACCTTGAATAATACTTAGGAGTGGCTGTAAATGCCACCAAGCTGAGTGATTAATGCCTCCCTTTCTGCATTTTGTTGGCGGCTGCTAGGGACAATTGTCATTTTCTTCAGATAGGCTGGTCACTTAGCCACGTCCTTCTGGTAGTCAGGTCCTTGTACAGTTAGTGCTTACTCAGTACCGACCAGACAGTGGTCGTGAGGTACCCTCATGCCAGCGTCTGGCTGGGGAAAGCAGGTCCCTGTGGCTGCGTCTTCCTGTGATGTTTTCATGCCTGTGAATTGCCAGCTGCACTTCATGGGGTCACTGATTTTGTCTCGAGTAATTATCCTTTGAGTAGCGCTGTCGGGGGTTACCGGTTGTTTGTTCTGACATTGGGGCAGGCGTAATTGCTTTGACGTACAAACATTAATTATTGCAGTCACTGGGCGCTGCTCGAGATGTACTTGCCATCTCCTCCGTGATTTACATCCTTTCCTGGTGCAGTTAAGGAAACCGGCAGGGTGTTGGGGCTGAGCGGGGGAGACAGCAAAGCTTTTTGATGAAAATCCGAATACTTGACTCTGTCTCCCTGACAGCCCGTCCTCCTGGTCGTGGCCGTCATCGTATCCTGCCTGGATGAATGACCACAGATCCCTTCTGGTCAGCACACCTGTCTGTCCCCACCCGCTTTTTGTTTTACCCACATGGCCTAGCACTCCCTTGCAGATACTTTTTACTGGCTGTCCTTCAGGCTTAGAGTCAAGTTCACATTTCTTGCCACACCATGCTTGGGGTGCCTCAGGATTCCTCACTCGTTCCGGCCTCTTTGGCTTCCCCGAGTTCCAGGAACATAATGCAGACCCTAGAGAGCATCCCGGATGGATGCCACTGTCCTTTTCTAACTGAGCTCAGAAGGGACAGCCCATCACTTCTGCTGTTAGAGGCAAAAATCAGACTGGTCCGTGCTCAATGGCCGGGCATTACCATGGTTGTTAACACTGAAACCGCTGGGGACAGAAGCCTTCAGAGCAGCTTGGGACCCAGTGCGCACTTTGGGTGACTCGATGGTGCAAACTGCTGGCCCCCCTCCTGCCACTGCTGTGGCTGCCACCACCATTATTATTCCTGCCACCACCACCACCACCACCGACATGGTGTCAAAGAAGAGCTGGTGGGAATTGGAGCTGAGAGGTGACCCCAAGAGTGTCTGGTTCTGGGCAGTCCTGTTTTGCTGTGTTGCCTCCTCCAGTTGAGTTTTCTGCTCTGCATCATGTTTCCAGGGCTGATCTCTCTCCCACTGGACACTGAGCCCTGTTTTGTGCAGCCCCATGCCTCCTTCCTCCAGCCCTCTTTCCATAGTGCTTATTGATGACCTGGGTGGTAGAACCGCCATCAGGGTAACCCACGCTGTAAGAGCACGCTCCACTTCCGTGCATCCTGGGAAAGACAAAGCCCTTGTCACGAACCCAGGTTTTGTGTGGTTCAAATCTAATGCCTCCTTCTAAAGAAAAAGAGTAATTATTACTAATTGAGTGCATCTGGGTATTGGGGACTGACTAACACACTTTACACTCACTATCTATGATCATCTCAACCTTGCAAATTATTGAGTTTTAGTTTTGTAAGTTTTATAAAACTAAACCCCACTTGGGAGCTGAGGAATCCTGGCCTCAGAGGAGCCACAGAAGTGCTGGCCCGTGACACCCAGCTGAGCCGTGTAACTCTATAGCCAGACAATTGTTTTCTCTCCTGGCTTTATATGGATAAGGGAGGTAGTGTGTTTCCCCTAGAAGTCCACCAGAATTTAAGTTATAATACTGATTTCATAAACTACAAAAAAAATTGAGACAATTGGGAGCACTGACTGGATATTTGATGATATTTATTTAATTTTTTAGGTAGGATACTGATTTTGGGTTTGGGTTTAAAAAATAGAAAGGGGTCCTTTCTATTTAGAGGTAAATCCTGAAATTTTTATGGGTAACATTCTGGATCTGAGTTTTATTTTACAATAACTTGGGGATGGGGGTGGGTATGTGGGCTGGTGGGGATCGATCAGAAACAAGAGTAGCGTGAGTTGGAGAGCTGGGTGGGGGGAACACGGAGACTCATTTACTGTTCAGCCTGCTTTTCTGTGTGTTTTTACTTGTCCGTAATCAGAAGTGAAGTCATCATTCTGCTAGCAAGCTCGCTAAGGATAACCAAGAACCCACCTCCTGGGAGATGGTCTGATGAGGTGGTCTGATTTGTTGGTTCTAAGGTAGAATACAATCTTACTTTACTTCTCAGTGTTGTACCCTGTACCTATTCAAACAGGAAAAGAAAATAAAATTGAGAAACTGGGAAACAAATGACACTCCAAGAGGCCAGGGAATCTGGTCCTTTCTGCCTGCTGATGCATACTTAGCACCTAGATCATTGTCGGGCGCTTGGAAAATACCCGCTGAATGAACGAGAATGAATCGATACCTCTTTGTGGCCAGCCATCTGGCCCCCGTCTGGCTCGGAAGAAGGACTGTCCCCTGTGTGGGTGACCTAACGCAGTGCTTGGAAGAGGTGGAATCCAGTTGTCTGGCTGTGTGCATACCTGCTTTGGCTTATATGGATTTCAAGGCCTCTTACGCTTTGAATATAAGCAGTCAATTTTCAGAGAATTAAACCGTAATGAAATAGTTGGATCCAAACTTGAGGATAAGCTGGTCTTTGATTCAGAAGTTAAGGCAGGATCATTCTTGTCGCCCTGAGCTTGCCCCAGGGTGAGGGGTGGTGGCTGCAGAGGGCAGACCTCTGTGCGACGGACGCCCGAGCAAGCCAGCCTCGACTGGCCTCGTTCTGCATACACATCCTGAAATGATTCTTGCAGGTGGCTCACTGAGTCTCCGGTGTCATGTTTTGGATTGGTGACAGTCATGTTCAGAGCTGCACCACTGTTTGTAGTAGCATTTGCCCAATGATCTTGCTTAAAAGTAAAGGAGTATTAATTATAGATACAAAAAATGGAACGTAGTTGACTGAGGTTGGGGTAGAAATGGGGAATTACTGTTTAATGAATTACTGTAGACTTTCAGTTTTGCAGGATGAAAAAGTCCTGGAGATGGACAGTGGTGATGGTTGCACAACAGTGTAAATACTTAAATGCCACTAAATCGCATACTTACAAATGGTTAAGGTGGTAGATTTTACATTGTGTGTACTTTATCACAAGATGTTGAGAATGTCTGCTCTGTCAGAAGCTGACTTTGTTGTATTTTTCCCTGCCTACAGCTGGCGTGCCTTTTGTAGGTCCCTGAATTATGGGTCCTGGTCATCGGGGCATGCCTCCTAGATGGTCATCAAGGCGGACCCCGTGGGGACTGTGGCCCTGTCTTTTCCTTCTCTAACTTACTCTTTTTTTTTGTTAACTAAATTTTTTTGTTTTAATTTACGTACAGTGAAGTTACCTTTTTAGATGTACAGTTGTATGAGCTTTGACACATGCCTGGAGTAATGTACCCCAATACCATCAAGATGCAGAACAGTTTCCTCTCCCCCCCAGATTCTCTCCTGCCTCTGTTTGTGGTCAGACCCTCCTCCCACACCTAACTCATGGCCATCACTGATCTGTCCTCCACCCCTATAGCTTTACCTTTTCTAGAATGTCATATACATGAAATCATATAGTCTACAGCCTTTTCAGACTGGTTTCTTTAGCATAATGCTTGGAGATTCACCCAAGTTGTTGCATGAATCAGTACTGCATTCCTTTTTATTGCTGAGTAGTATTCCTTTGTATGACTGTACCACAGTTTGTCTAACCACTGACCATTGGAGAACATATGAAATTGTTGCTGGTTTTTGGTAATTATGAATAATGCTGCTGTCAATATTCCTGTACAGATTTTTGTGTGAACAATCTATTTTCATTTCTCCAGAAAAAAAATACCCAGAAGTGAGTTGTTGGGTTGTATGAACCCAGTAGTTCAGCCACTCTGGAAAATACTATGACAAGCAGTACTTAATAGAAAGCTGTCATACTCTTTCCCAGAGTGGCAGACCTATTTTGCATACCTAGCAGCAGGATGAGAGATTCAGCTGCTCCACATTCTCCCCAGGACTTAATATTGTCATTAAAACTTTTAAAGCCTTTTTAATAGGTGTGCAGCAGTAGCTCACTGTGTTTTTAATTTCCCTAATGACTAATGATATGTAGCATCTTTTCGTGTGCTTATTTAATGTTTGTGTATCTCCTTTTGTGAATTGTCCGTTCAAGTGTTTTGTCCTTATGACTTTTTATTGGTCTTTGGTTTTGGTTAAGTTTTGATTGTTCTTCATATATTTTGGATACAAGTCCTTTATTGTTTGTGTGATTTGTAAATATTTTTTCCCCAGTCTGTAGCTGTGTTTTCATGCTCTTCACAATGCCTTTCCCAGAGCCAGTCCAATTTAACATTATTTTTTTGTTATGGATCATACTTTTGGTATCATAATTTTGTTGACCGGAAAGAGGTAAACTGAGGCAAGCTCAAAAAGATGAGATTGTTGGGAAATGTCAGAGGAGTGGCAATTTGGGAAACAAACTATAGCAAGCTACAGGTGAGTCCATTGAGGGTTTGGGATAGGTTGTACTTATGGTTAGGGGATGGAAAGAGAAGAGAGTTCAGTTAGAGTCTATTAACACATTGTGTACCACATAGAAATCTCTAAGACATATGCCAGGGACCGCACATTTTGGGGCAAACTGCACGTTATTTAAATCATCATAACTACAGATCATAATTCACTTTAGGTGGGTAAAAAACGAGAAAACTCATGAGCAGTTCTTAACAGATGGCGCGCGAAACACGAGAAAACTCGTGAGCAGTACGAAATGTGTTAAAACCCAAAAAATGGAGACCAGCCTTGAAAATTCCCCAAGGAGACAAAACCAGTCCCAGTCATACAAACGAAGGTCAATCCAGCCCACCTCGTAAGACCAGCCCACGCAGGGCGGTGTACATGAAGAGAGGCACCCAGCCTCTGAGGAGGGACTGCCTGGGACTGAGGTCGGTGCTGATGCAGAGGACCATTAGGAGCAGGAGTTCAAACAGTGGGCTCCATAGGAACACGCACGTAGGTGCCCACTTCGGGGTCCTGGCTTTGCTACCACACCATAGTTATAGGAGATGCATCCACTGTGGAGACTGGGTCAAGGGTATACAGGACCAACCTCTTGTCAGTATCTTTGCAGCTTCACATGAATCTAATTACTTAAAAATAAAAATTAAAAAGCCAAAGGGCCTCATCCTGGCTGTGGGGTCGGGAGCCAGCTGCCTCTTTGGAGCTGTCAGTGTGCCCTGCAGGTGTCCAAGGTCACAGGTGTCCCAGTGACCTGAAAATGTCCATTTTCCACAAAAGGCAAACAAGTTCATTGACACAAACTTGACTGGGATGAATTCTTGGCTCTCAGATGTGTCCAAGCCAGTTGGTTTGCTGTATTCTTGATGGCTTCTCACCATTCTGATGGAAGTCGGATTTATATGAAATGTTCTGGCTTTTATCTGTGTGATCTGATGTTTAGATAGAGTCCTAAGACACCATGAAAGGATTGATCTAAACCAGAAGTAAAACAGCCACGTGAAACATTTCAGTGCTGGCTGCAGAGTCCAAACAGACAAGGAAGCCGAGTGCCGGCTCATATGCTGTGAGCAAATGCGAGGGACCAGCAGGCAAGTGTGGACCCTACTCACCTGTCGGGCGGCCGAGATGAACCTGCCTGCTCCGCCTTTTGGGGGATGTTCTGCCATGAACCACCGTTAAATTATGCCACCCAGAAATGCATATAAATTGCTTTCCCCCCCATAGTTTTCTGATCATGTGTGACTTGAATTCACATGTGGAGATGAGGACTAGACTCGGAGGTGTGACAAGCTGTAAATCCATGGACATGGGAGAACCTTTCTCCTCCTACACCTTCTCAGGGCTTGTCATTGTTTAGCTTCAGATGTTTGCTACTCAGGTCACAGACAGAGAAAGTGCAGACACCCATAGAAGCGCCATGGCAGGCTGTCCAGGAGGGGGGCGGTAATTAAGGGGCTCCTGTGCTCTCTGAAGTTTCTGAGGTGAACTTGGACTTCTCAGGTGACACCTAAGTATATGGTAGTGTCTGCAGTTGGTACAGATGTTCTTTCTGCCAAAATATAGTGCAGAAAAGCAAAATTCGAAGGAAGTGCTGGCTTTGGGGGCTGAGATATAGTCAGATGCATTGAAAACAGGCAACAGAACCAGTGATGGGTGGTCTCAGGTTTTTCCACTGTGGTATATCCCTATTAAGGAATGAAATTTCCATCCATAAATAGATCAAATTAGAAGCTTCCTGTGGTGAATTGTTAAATGACATGGACCCAGTTGCAAAAAAATTGATAATGGGATCAGTTTTATAATGAAACTCTAGTTGAGTGTGTCGCATCTGCAGTGATTGTATGATTGTGAAGGAAGGCACAAAACGTGTGTGCCAGGTTCACACACTGATTACTGGGGGAAGGGGGTGAGTGGAACAGTAAACAAGGGAAAAAGACTTCAAACTAAAAATTAGAGGAGCGTGAAAGATGTTCCATCTGAAAAGAGTTGTGTTTGGGCTGTGTGTGTGTGCGCACACATGCGTGTGTGTTAGAGGTGTGATAGGATGGCTATACAAATGTTGGGTTTATTTCAAAGTGTTGGGTTTTCAGCTGATTATTACACTTATTCTTACGTGTTTTCTAATTGAGTAGTTTGCAATGAGCATTTTTATTTTTAAATTTATTTCTATAATCATAAAAGAAACCTAATTTTAAAGCTCTTTTCATTGCAATGAACGATTCTAGTATGTTTAAAGGCATTCAGGCTTAAGACCTTCGGAGGAGGAGCAGAGACAGAAAATGTGAAAAAGATCCCTCTCTCTGGTGTGCCTGGTGAGGAGCAAGTGCAAATCCTGAGAAAGACTGGGAAAAACTCTTCTGGGCCTCGGGGACCAGGAGACCTGGGTTTGAATCTTGGCAGTGTGCCTTACCTTGTGACCCAACTCCTTTCCTGTAAAATGGGGACAATACTGCAGGGTCATTGTGCCTGACACATCATAGGCACTTAATAAACACCTCCCCTGAATGAGAAATGGATAACGAATGAACATATGCTTGATTCAATGAGATCACCGGTGTAAAGTGTGAGCGATGTCATAAATACTCAGCAAGCTGTGGTTTTCTCCCCCAGCCCTCTCGTCCTTTAGCCTCTGTACCTGGGATGTGAGTTTGATAGAGTGGGGTCTTGTCCTTGCCTGAGTTCCACATTTCACAGTCTTACGTGGGGGCAGAGGTGGACTTGGTCAATTGCTTCCCCTCTTTATGCCTCAGTTTCCTTGTCTTGAAATCAGTGTTGTGATAATACCTATAATACATTGGAAGGATTAAATGAGGTAGCTAAAGACTTCACATGATGCCTGGCAAGTAGTGAACATTCAATACATGTAGTGGTTGATAAAAATACTAATAGTATTCCCCTGGCTGAATGGACAATACCTGGTTCGTGTTTCTGTGAATGGAGAGAATATTACTGAGTGCCTGACACAGAATAGGCAGCTTGAGCACAGCTAATGTCATCATCCCAAATGTGTGGGCACTGGAAACAGCCTGTTTCCATCATGAAAGAGTAGTTCTTGAAGGTGTTCTGCAAATGCATCCTTGCTAGCACCGTCTTTTCCAGTGATGATATCCAAAGTATATTAATATTTATAAGATGCACATTGTATCTTTTTCTTTGCACAGAATTCCCCTTCTCCCCCACCCAAAGTGCCAATTAAAAATGTTTTTCACCTTCTTGTCCTGCAGGGAAAATGAGGTGCTCAAAGTCCAGCTGAAGAAATATGTGGGCGCTGTCCAGATGCTGAAAAGAGAAGGCCAAGCAGCTGACGGTGAGCCGAGGCTGAGCGGCGGTGGGGACGGGCTGCACTTCTGCATCTTTATCACCTCTGTGCCTGGCACGTAGCAGACACTCAACATGTGATGAGTGCGTAGACGGATGAGTTAGAAAACCAGGATTCTGGAAAATTAATTAGATGGAAAACCCTGCCGCGTATCCTTGCTAAACTAATATTGTAAGACTTCCTTGCTAGATTATTAGCAACAGTCATATCACTTTGTGTACTTAGAGAATTTTATGTTTAGAGTCTTGAGACACTTACAAGGTACTAAACCTTGTAGCATAATTGAGTCATATCAGGCTAGGGATGAATGCAGCAGAACACCAAGTGGTGGAGAATCTGGGCTCTGGACTTAGGCTGACCAAGTTCCAACGCTGGCTCTAGTTAAGTTTCTTAATCTGTCTATAGCTCCGTGTCTCGTGTGTAAAATCGGGTTTGTTGACAGCTCCTACCTCAAGAAGCAATCCCTGTAGACATCTCAGCATAATGCCTACCGTAGAGTAAGCACTGAGTCAGTTTCAGCTATTACTAATGTTATTAATCAGAAGTGTGAGTAGGTAGAAGAACGATCACTTGACAGGATCTCACAAAGGAGGTCACCGGTGCTGTTTGCTTTCCCTGCATTTTGGCTGCAGTTTAACTATCACAAATCTGCTAAAATGTTTCTCAGATCAGCCTGAAGAAAGATTATTTTAACTTTGGCTGAAGTGTCTTGCAGCCTTCAGCCAAACTGATCATTACAAGATTATGTTTAACAAAAATGAGCTGTTGGAGTGTGGACATTTCAACAATGGGGTGTATACTCCATGCCTGCAGGTCTGGGAGTCAGCCAGGCCTGGGTTTGAATTCAGGCTTGCCTCCTGTACTTTGACGTCTTGAAGTTATTTTGCCATCGGTACGAGGAAACATCATACCAGTATCATGAGGTCATTGGAGGGATTTACGAAAAACAATGCAGACCCTCCAGTGTGGCATGTGGCGTATTGTAGGTGCTCAGTACACAGTAGTCATTTTTCTATGTAATAGAGGGGTGTAGGAGGGAATCTGGATATGGTTTGCACAGTGTTCTGAAGACTTGAATTTTTTTTGACCATTTTGTATTTCTTATGGTCTCAGCTTGATCAGATTCAACATATTGTTGATTTTATTTTTAAAACATGCCTCACTTCATTTACGATTGGCTTGTAACTGTTGCCAGTCTGAGGGTTATCATTGCAGAACTAATCATTAACCTTGGCTTTCTCTGAGGGCTTATCTCCCTTTTTCATACCGATACTACTTGTTGCAGCCCTGAATTTATTTCATTATATGGAGTTATGTATATGTTGGTCTTTCGACTTTTGAATTCTCATCTTTGTGTTTCCCTAGCACCTGGCTTTTGTAGTCATTCATTCCATTCCTAAAATGTTTTGAATTAATAGTATTTGTCTAGCTCTTTACCCTTTTTAAGCAAGTTCAGGTCCATTCTCATTTGACTCAGTAACTCTGTGACAAGTAGGTCTTTTTCCTCTGTTTTAAAAAGTTCAATATTGGAGGCTTAGGAGAGCTTATGGAACTAGTACATGAACCTGGGTGGAAATGAACTCGGGTCATTCTTTTCCAAATTCCTGGCTCTTTGCATTGTGAAGTTCTGAAAGTTCCGTGTGCAGAGCGATACCTGGGGTGCCTATTATATATGCCTCTTCTTGGAGAAGAAGAGAATTCCTCTTCTTAAGAGTTCCTACTGTGGCTGTAGGATGGGGCTCCACATTTGCAAGTCTGTGTTGTGACTGTAGTGCAAGTGACCTGTGGACCATGCCACCACTTTCTGAGAAATCGACAGAACTTTAATTTGATGCAGTCAGGAAATTAGGGCTCAGAAGTAAAAGAAGCACCACTGGGTGTGCTTTTGATTTAAAAGTCTCAGCCTTGTACCATGCATTTTGGAGTAGGGGCATTTTTGGAGTGATTCCCTCCAAATGGGTACACGGAACCCACACTGTGCAGAATGGTTTCTCATGGCAGCCCGACTTGCCTTCCTAAGACCCAGCCTGAGTGCTCTGAGCCAAAGCTGGGCATGAGCCTTCTGACATAGCATGGAGATGGTCCTCAAATGGATTGGAATGGAGAGAATTCAGCATATTTTGCTACCTCGTGTAGCAGCAGTCCCTTACTACTATTTCTTACCGTGTAATTCAAGACCTTCTACCTTGTCTGTGAATCATCATTCTTCAGTGGAAGGTTTTTAGGAAGTTCCCCATTGTGGTCATGTAGGATGTCGTTGCTTATCGAAGTCCTGCCTTCACTACATCTGTCACTTGACTAATACTAGGGAGCATCAGCTACATCACAGGAACCATGAAGCAGCCTCATTGGAAATGATACTCGGGGGTGCACTTCGAGAGTGCTGCCTGGTTTTCAAGTGATGGCGTCTGATACTCAGGTGCTGCTGACTGCGTTGGTTGAAAACCATTGAGTATGTGCCCTGTCCAGGCTGGGTGCCTTGAGGTGTCCTTGTCAGACTGGGTGCTTTGGGGTATCCTCGCCAGGCTGGGGTGGCTTGGGTGTCTGGGGAGCTGGGGGTGCAGGGGCAGGAGAGGTTGGAGAACGAGAGTCCTTTCTGATCTGTGGTCCATGGCTCCTGTTGTTAGAGGATGATCATACAGATGGATGCTGGTTTCCCAAATTCTAGGTGGGAATTCAGAATGTGGGTGTGTGTGTGTGTGGGGGGGGTGTTTTATAGTATAAGTCATATAGTTTGAGGATATAAAGCTTCTTTTTATCTTTTGGCAACAAATTATTTATGAAACTGTGAGCTCATTTGTAAGGAAAAGAGTAAAAAAAGTCATTTAAATGTAAACCCAAACATCTTCAGTGTTGAATAGATTGCTGAGAGCTTGGTTGGGATCCTTACCTGTATTATTACATTGTTGTTGTGGAAAATAACTCCGGGATAAAAACAGAACAAAGATCAAAACTTAAAATAGACCTTTAGAGATTAGTAGATTGTTGACGACCTTTAATTTCACAGATACTAAATTTCAAATTCCTACCCTCCTTTTTTTTTTTTGAAAGTTACATAGTTCCTCTGAGAAAATCATGATTTAATCAGCAATATAGAGAGTAGAGTTTTGGGTGGCCTCATGAGCTCCTTGAGAGAATCTTGTTCCCTGATGTGGTCCAGAGGTTGGGTTATTCACTACTCAAGCACCCCTTTTCCTTGGTAAGGTCAGGAGATTTCTCCAAAGCTGTGTCCTCCATTTGCATTCTTGGATCGCTCTCATCATGGAGCTTATGCTTGCCCTCCAGCCCTAGACCTGTATCCTAAGGGCCATCTTGACCGTGAGCGAGGAACTGGCTTGGCAATTAAATTTCCATTGTCACTCTTACTGGACAGTCGATTCCTTCTGTTGTTGAGAAATTTACACGGCCTCCCTCCACCTCTGACTGCCCTGGAGCCAGGAAGGGGCAGCCTCACTTATAGGGGATGAACAGGAGATCACTCTGTAGATTCACATTTTCATCTCAGGCTTATTGCTGACATATGCAACTAGGTGTGTGGCAAGTTGGCTTATTGTCTGGATAGGCCTTCTGGCAGCTCAGTGAGGGGCCTGAGGAGCAGGAGAACCCCCTAGCCTCAGACTCCTGATGTATTAACAAGACTGGCTCATTCTCTTAGGAATGGAGTCAGGTTAGCCCGGCACACAGAGAATGATGTACAATCAGAAGAACAAGTTACTTCATCAATAATGAGAAATAGAGCCACTGGGTACACCAGCAGATCCATATCTGCTGTTCAAATACATCATCCCTTTGTGCTGAGTCCCACCTGATGGCTTCTTACTCAGAGAAGGGGGAGCTGGTTGGGTGGTTCACGTGTCTAGTGGCTAGATGTGTTCATCACGTGGACAGGGAAAGGTCTCCAGGCATGAGCACTCCCCCATCCCCACCCAGAGACATTGTCACCTTCTGGCTCTTCACTTGGCCCTTTTCCTGTTTTCAGCTTGCAGATCATCAGAGTTTTAGGAATGCTGGTTGTGTTGGATGTTGGTTGACAGAGGGAGAGAGAGAACGCACGTGAGCGTGATCGCAGCTCTTACGTGCAGTACTTGCATATTTTGTACTTACCTTGTGGCAGGTGGTCAGCAAATAACTGTGTTTCATCAGAGACTGTAGATAATTTTGGCCCTTCTTCTTTCCCCCCAGCTCTCCATAAGACACAGATGCAGGAATCAGGCACACGGTGAGCAGCGTAACAGTTTTCTTACTGACGGTTGACTGGAAACTAGCTTGGCCTGTAGCCAGTTACACTCCCACCCAGGGCCCCCCCCCATCCTTGTGTGGATGGTTGCATCTGCAGAATTATTCTCACCTGGTGGGAACCAGGGGGGCAGAGAGTCCCTGGGGGTGTTCCATGTTTTACTGCATCAGCTCTACGCAGTTGCGCATCTCCCCAGTCAGGTGGGAGGTGGGCAGTGAGGCTGAGGGCATCGCTGGGGCGAGTCTCCACGTGGAAACAGGGCCCTGGGATGGTGGCCCTTCGCTAGGAGCTGTGATGGCGGTGGCTACTGACATGCCTTGAGGGCCACCCGAGGGCAGCAGGGCTGGGTCAGTGGTTATGCGTGTAGCTGTGGGGAGGCTGGTTTCTCTGAATGTCCCATGGGAGGACATTCCTATGAGGGTCCTCGCCACTGAACAGAACCTTCCTAAGTGTGGGGCTTCTCTATTGGAGCTTACTTTTCATACTAAGGAAGAGAGTCTCCTGATGGAGCAGCCAGATGTGGCACTCCAAGAAGTCATGGGGCTACCCTTGTCACATGGCTGGGGTTGACTTCCACATGGACATCCGTGTCTTCTGCCGTGTCAGCTCCCACTTGCTCTGTTTTTCCTCATGCAATGTCAGTCCTGCGATGTAGGTGGGGCTGCACCCCCCTCACTGCACTTGACCTTAGCTGACTGGCTCCAGCTGAGTCTCAGGGCTCTATCTAGTAAGCTGTCATGAAGAGTTCTTCCTTTCTCTGGGGCCTGGAAGGCTGGGACCACTGTAGTTATCTTGTGTCCTGTGGAGGCTGGGAATGAGGCCATCACACAGCAAGAGGAGCTGAGCTGAGAGGCAGAGAGGAACCGAGTCCTGCTTGGGTCCTTTGAGCCCCCAAATCCAGCTGTGCCTGCTGTGCCCATCCAACCCCGAACTTCTTGTTAACAAGAACGACCATTGCACCAACCTCCCCTGCTCTCTTTCCAAGCTTGAGTGGGGTTTCAAGCGCTCACATGCTCTGTGGCAAACTGTTTGCTCCTTACTGGACACGGAGTCCATCCTGTCCTCAGGAAGGGCTGCTGCTTCTCTGGGGTCTGCTTTTCCAAATCTGCAGTGTCTGTGGCTGTATCCCCCCCTCTCAGTCACACCCCACTGCCATCGTCTCTCCTGGCCACCGTAGTCCTATTCCGTAGTGATGGATCTTAAGGTTGCAAGCTCTTGTTGGCGTCTTCATTTAATTAATCTATGGTAGGCTCGGGGACAGAGGGAGAAGAAATGGCCTGCTGCTGGTGGCACTCAGAGTAATCAGGGGAGATATAGTGGGAGGCACTTGACAGATGAGGGAGGCTTGCGAGCAATTTTAGAAGTTTAGGAAACTTTTGAGAAAGAAGTTAAAGGAAATGGGGAGTCATCTGCCTTTCTCACGTGTCCTTTCTCTGCCTGCATGTGGCGTGCCCATGAGTCCCCCGTTCCACAGTGCAGGCATTTCAGGCTCTCTCTTAGGGGTCTTGGTGTCTCTGAGCTCCTGGGCAATAGGGTGGGACAGCTGAGGATCCTGACTGTGTGGAGATGGATGTCACGGGTGAGAGGGTTCCTAGAGCCGACATTGTGTCGAGGATGCGTGCAGCGTGACTTTTTGTCCCGCAGCCCCAGTCGTGCGGGCTTTGGGCCGTCTGCTCACATTCTTGTCCCCCAGTGTGCAGAGAGGCAAAGATGCCTTTGTTTGAGGAGGGCTTCTTTGGTTGCAAGGAAAGCTAGCTCATGACTAGGTGCATGCGTTTGTGTCTGGTTCCAGTGGGATAAACACAGAACCTCCTGGGAACACAGATCAGATCCCATCATGCTGCTATTGAAAATGCAGTCCAGACCTTTGATGGTGGCCTTGGAGTCTGGTGTGATCTGGCTCTTCCTCAAGTTACAGCCCCCTCTCCCACTGGCTGCCCCTTCCTCGGGGCCTTTGCACTTCATGTCCCTCTGCTGAACCGCTCCTCCCTCCCTCTCTGCGTGACCCCCGCTGGCCCCGTCTCATGTTGTGCCCTCACCCTCTTTCTTGATTCCATTACTGCCTTTCTCTTCATGACAGCACTTCCCAGCACCTCCAAGTCTCCCTTGTCTCCTGTCCACGTTCCACCCTGCCCTGGGGGACACACAAGAGCAGGGACTTGGCCTGACTTTTCCCTGCTGTTCAAAGTGCCTTGCACAGTGCTCGACCAACGTTGGTATGTGCTCCAGACACGTGATAGCACGAGTGAATGGAAACCTCAGAGGGGCTGCTCTGGGAGCTGGCCTTGAGGCACTAGGTGACTGAAGACCTGTAGCAGCGGGCGCGCCCCTGGGCCGTCACTCCATGCCACACCAGCAGTGTGCTGTGTCCCATGCGGCCGCTGCTTCTGGCTCCGCCTCCAGCCAGGTGCTTCTGATCACGTACAGTTTCTGCTTCTCATGACCACAGTGAGCACATGGCCTTGACTCTCCCATGGTTTCATCTTGCAGAGCTCTTTGGATTATAAGAGTCATAGCAGACAATTTAATCTGGTTTATACAGAACAAAACAGAAGTCTAGGTGTTCCCATCTTGATGGATGGTGTGATCCAGTGGCTCAGACAGTACAGAGGGTACCCCCAAAATGTGCACACATTTTAGAAAGGAAAACACTGCATTAAAATTGTAATAATATATACCGATAACAAAAGATGAACACAAGTCATGTTTGATTTCTGCAATGACAAGAGGTTCTCATAGTGGTTACCATCAACACCCAGACACTTCTGATGATGGCGAACTACTGCTTGGACAGTGTCGACCGAAGTGTCCACTTTATGGCTGTGCATGCTGTTTCAATTTCTTGCCCAAGTACTGCCAGTATAGCCAGTTTTATACTGTACATCACGTCCTTTAAGGTCCCCCATAGGTAGAAGTCAAGGGGTGTTAAGTCAGGAGAACACGGGGGCAACTCAGCTGCACTCCTTCATCCTATCCATAGTCCTGGCAGATGTTCCTGCGTTCCTTGAATGACTCCGTGCTTCTGCCATTTTCTTCAGCTGTGCTGCCTGTCGCATGGTGACGCTAGCATTCATTTGATTAACGCCATCTTTTGAGCAAACGTCATACTACACGTTGCTGCTCTAATTCATTCAACTTTGAAAAATAATACATAGATAACACCTCTTAAAATGTGTGTACATTTTTTGGGTACCCTACTATATATATAAGGGCTGTCTGGAAAAAATCCAGTCATAATGCCTCTGTTTTTTATATCACATGGCTTGATACTTTCTGGACAGCCCTCGTATGTAAGCACACATACATGCATGTATACATTGTATATACATGTGCACATATATGTCTGTCTATATCTATATCTCCTCTATATCTATATAATCTATATGTGTATCAGCATTTCTGTCTATATCTATCTACATATTAACAGATTTGGTTGATTGAATTTAAGGAAGTGGCTGGTGGGGGTTGGGAACGCCAAAATCCTAAGGTTGGCCGGCAGGCCGGAGACCCAAGGAAGAGTTGATGTAGTCTGGAGGCAGTCTGGAGGCAGAACTCCTCCTTCCGTGGGGGACCTCAGTCTTTTCTTCTCAGGCCTTCACCTGATTGGATGACGCCCACCATGTTACGGAGTAATTTGCTTTATTCAAAGTCTACTGGTTTAAATATTAATTAATCATATTTAAAAAATACTTTCATAGTGACATTTAGACTCGTGTGTGACCAAATAGCTGGGTACCATGGTCCAACCCCATGAGATAATCATTACCGTCATCTGCCTGGAAAGAGGCCACCCAGATCTACATGTTCTTATACCTCAGATGTGGTGTGTGACACCTGCCTGTGTGGGGCAGCCTCCACCTGGGGCCTGTTGGCCCCACTGGTTAGCAGCTGCCCCTGAACTTTATATTGAGAAAAACCCACTCCACCACCCCCTTTTCTACCTGGGTGACTGAAATCTGATCCTGTGCCACAAGCCACACGGGGGGCTGGTCAGAGCCAGAGGGACTCGGGACTGAACCTCAGCCTTGGGGACAGCTCCCCACTTTTCAGCTGCAGGGGTGCGTGGAGTTGGCATTTCTCCTTCCCCGCAGGCCCCTCCTTGCACAGCACAGCGGAGAGGGTGCATGAGGGAATTACGGGAGGGCACGGAGGCCAAAGGCAGGCACCGGTTTCCTGGCTGGGGGGCGGGGATCTGGGCCGGATCTAAGCTCCGTCATTTACCAGCTCCCAATTCATGGAGTAATTTTTTAACTTAGAGCTTCAACGTTTTCGTCTGAGTAGCAGGGATAACGATGTTGACTTTATAGAATGATTTGAAGTTTGAAAGAGATGACATGTGCAGAGTACCTGGCAATTATTGAAGTTACTTTGGACCGGAGGTCCATTTTGAAGGGTGTCCAGGCTGTGCAAGGTCAAGGTACATTAGCAGAATACCTGTACATTAATTTCTGAAAGTGGGTGAATAATCGTAGTGATAGAGTCAACCTCTGAAAGCTTTGTAATCTGCTATCCTGGTAAAATAGTATTTGTGTCCTTAGCTAATCTCCTGATTTTTATAAAACTACCTGAGCAGGTGGCCTCAGTACCTGGCTCTTACTGAGTGCTCAGTACTGGTTGCACTGGGAAGACACTCTAGGGACAGTGGCCCATGCTCTGAATCTTTTCTGTCATTTCTTTTTTTTAAATTTTAATTTATTAGTTTCAGGTGTATAAAACAACGTAATGATTAAACATTTATACCTCTCACAAAGTGATAACCCCACCGAGGCTACTGCCCATCTGACAACTTCCGCAGCTATTGCAATAGCATTGAGTGTACTCCCTCTGCTGCACTTTATGTCCTGTGGAGATATATATATATATATATATATATATATATATATATAAAATTACAGTTGACACTCAATATTATTTTGTATTAGTTTCAGGTGTGCAGCACTGTGGCTAGGCTTTCATTGTATAACCTATGAAGCGACCCCCCGATATGTCCAGTAACCATCTGACCCCTTACCTCCATAGTCTTTACAGCCTTATCGACTGTGTTCTCCATGGTGTATTTCACATTCCCGGGACTATTTTGTGATCCCTAATTTGTGCTTCCTAATCCCTTCTCCTTTCTCACCCACCTCAACCACTCTCCCATGCTCTAATTTTCCTTTTTAAATTAGAAATTACTACAAAAGTCCAGAGAGTAATGTTATGTAATGTACACCCAGATTAAACAGATAATTTTCCACATTTAGTTCAGATGAATAAAAAGTAGTATAAGTACAGCTGAAGGTGTCCTTACAGATTGTACCCACAGATGTTTCCAGATGAACTCAGATGGGCCCGGCTGGGGTGGCGTGCCTGACTTCAGCAGTCCCCGGGGTGGACGGGAGGCACTTAGAACTCTGACAGCCTAGCCAGGCTCACTCACACGCTCGTTCTGGAGCGGACTGAGGTGGGGAGCAGCCCCACCCAAACACACTGGATTGAGAATGAGAGAGGGGTGGGCCCCCTGATGTAGGACGGATTCTGATCCGAGAAGAGGGCATGTTGGGAAGTGAAAACATAGATGCCCATGCAGCTGGGGTGACATGGGAAGCAATGGTGCCTCCAGATTTTTATGTGGGAGGGGTTTGATGTTTTTGTTGGGGAGGGGGTTTGAATGCCTTGTCTTGAGGTGGCATCTGCATAGCACACACTGTTTTTACTGAATTTGTGTGTTCATTTGGGCTGTTGCATCAGGTGGACTAGGTTTGGAGGATTAAAAAACAGTGCCCCCACATCAGTGACTTTCACGAGGTTTTCACTTCTCTGGCACATACCCAGAAGTAAGTAGTCCAGTCCAGGGCTAGGGTGATGGCTTTGTGATCGTTGGGAGCTGAGGCTGCTTCCTACTTTGTGCTCTACTGTCCTCAGTACATGGCCTTTTATCTTCATGGTACTTAGTTGGCAGCTGGTGTTCCAGCCATCACATCTGTATTTCAGGCGGGTAGAAGCAGCAAGTGGGGAAGGGCAGACAGTACATTTCACAGATGAGTTCTATGGGGTTTAAAGCTTTACAGGGAAAAAGCTTTCCTTTAGGGACTTTTCAGGGCCTCCATCTCCCCCAAATGACTTCTACTCATAGCTCTTGGGCCTCCCCTCATTGCAAGGAAAGCTGGGAAATAAGGAAAGGGGCAGTTGGTTGTTGGATAGGTGGCCAGCAGTCCCTGCCCCAGGCGGCTTTGGGGACAGAGAGGTG
>PVJL010007256.1:0-31873 GCA_004026885.1 Lyroderma lyra
GCACACACACGCACGCAGGAGTTCCTAAACCACCTGTGTCGTGGAAGTCAGTAGTAAGCTTATGGACAAACGACCCTACAAATACCAGTCTGCTGCTGGTCCCATGCCCGAGGAAATGGTTTAAAAAAGCGAGAATTCAGTGTTTTGCCTTCTGAGACGTAAGGTAACGTAAACTAAACACTTGCACCTACACAGGTGACTTTCTGTTACCTCGGGGGGAAATGCTGAATTTGCCAAAGAAACGTGCCATTTCTGTGCTCAACGGATGCTGTTGGCGTGGTTGGCATGTGACAATAAATGGCTCAATCTTAGTTCCTAATAAATAGAAACAGAAGCAAAGTTCTCCAAGGAAGAAAAATCAGGGCAACCTGTTGTGGTGCTGGCGGTGGCAAAACTTGTGAAGTGCAAAAGGAAACATAACAACGGGGCTGAAATGGAATCAGACCCTGAAACGCCAGCCTTGGAGGGCATAGCGTCTTACTTGGCGTCGTCACGACGCGTTGTGTTGGGATCGGAATGTCTTGGAGCACGCTGTCATTCGTTTGTCCCCTCACCAGCCACGATCAGCTCATCTGTCACGTGAGCTGTGTCATCGATTTTCTTCTGAGAACACTGTACCCTGAAGTCCCATTTGTTCTCCTCTGGTGTCATCGCACACCCCTCAGACTACGGGGTGGTGTGGAATTGCGTTTCCGTGTGGATTCCGTCCCGAGCTGTCGCTCTGAGAGCAGCACGTGGACGAGCTCACTTAGCCCGTGGCTGACTCCGTCGTCTTCTGTGCACGGTGAGTGTCCGAGATAGTGGAGACTGCACTCTGCAAGGTGCTTTCTTTCGTGCAGACCGACAGCGACACATGCAATGTAGCCTTTATCTTCGCGGGTACTCTGAGCTGCTCCCCGTCCGTAAACGTCGCTTTCATAGCTTAAGGTAGGTAACCGGTGGCCACAGGGGACGGAGGCAAGCAGACGTCCGGGCACCCTCCTTCGGCAGCCAGCACACCACAGCCAACCGTGGGCTTGTTTTCCTCTATAGTGACAGTAGTTTCCTGGGAAAGGCCGTGCTGTGATTCGGGGAGTTAATCTCTTTGTGTTGTTGTGACACCCGATCAGGGCGAGCGCCCTGGAATTCATGTCGCCGAAAGGAAGACATGAAGTAGTAGCCGGGTGTTCGGCAGATGACGTGGATCTGAAAACTGTTGTGAAACTCCTTGTTCTGATTGAACGCGCTTCAAGGAAGATTCTGGAGTCAGGCTTGTAAGGAAATGTCAGAGTCAGGTGGAAATGTCCGTGCTTAACTGAAATTTCCTTAGCCCCATGGCCACACCACATGCCACGGCACCCCAGCCTCCTGAGTGTTCTATAACCACATCCAAGTCTCCGTGTCTTGATTACGTTACATGAAAAATGTATTATTTCACTTGTAACAATAAAGGAAAAACAACAGATGGATCTCATGATGAGAGCCTGATAAAGTGCTGGCATATGTGAAAGGAATGCTTCCCATTTCCACTTTGGCAAGAGATAAATATTTCAGGAGTTTACATTTTTAGAATATGTGAACCCTTATTAATAGCTACTAAATGTTGCTGTGAAATGCTAACAATTTATTCATGTTTAAAGAGAAACAAAAAAATCTGAAAGTTAAATATAAATAATGAAGCTTCGGTTTATTTTGAGAGAAAACAGAATGCAGCGTTTTACTCAGCTAGACCCTCACCCCCTCGTGAACGAGCTGACATTCCCGTAGTAAGTAACGACTCATCCCTCCGCTTTAGTTCTCACCCTCCGTCCTCTGAGATTGTTCCAGACACTGTTCGCCTCATGTGAACGCCCCCCAGCTGGGTTCCGTGATGCTGGCCTGACTAACGCTGCACCAGTATTCTCGTAGATTGTGTCTGCACTGTTTTCCTTTCCACAGCACTATCACTAAGAGTGCCAACCAGTGTTGTGTGTGCGTGTGTGTGCGTGCGTGCGTGAGTGTGTGTGCATGTGCGCATGTGTGTGCACGTGCGTGTGTGTATACACGTGTGTGTGCGTGAATGCATGTGTTTGTGTGTGTGTGTGCGTGCATGTGTGTGTGCATGCGTGCATGACTGTGTGTACGTGTGCGCATGAGTGTGTGTGCATGTGCACATGTGTGCATGTGTGTGCGTGCATGTGCGCATGTGTGTGCGTGCGTGAGTGTGTGCGTGTGTGCATGTGTGCGCGTGTGCGTGTGTGTGCGTGTGTGAGTGTTCCTAGACTCATGTATTCACAGCCTCCGAAGTCTACAATGACGATATCTCCATACCATCGTAGATCACCAAACACCATCCTGTTTCGTGTCCAGGACGCCCCATCTCTAAGACCGCCCCCGCCTTTCTAACCCAACAGTGAGAAATTGACATCAACCAGTTGCTCCCACATAGGAGATGACCCCCAAGTTTTGGTCTAGCAATTTTAGACGAGAGTATCGCCTTATACGTGGAAAAATGCAGTAATACTTAAGCTTCTATTTTGAATTTTGAGTTTTCAAGACCACCATGTCCTCCAACCACTGGTTATTTCATGTCAGCACAAGGAGAAAAATCATAACCCTGTGGGAACCAGATCTTTGATTTATGCTAGCCTACTTAGTTACTTAAGTATATGATACTTAAGCCAGATCTTTCCTTCAGATGTCACGCTTGCCTTCTTCTAGAAATTATATCTTTTTCTAACAAATACGACGTTCTATGCATCCACACCTCGCTATATCCATTGACACGCACTTCTTAGTGTCAAATCACATTCGTCTCATAAACCTTTGTTTGTGTTGGTTAACATACACGTTTTACACTTAGGAGCAGGTGTCAACTCTGACATCTGGAACATCCATCAGAAAAGAATGTCCCTGAGGCACTCAGGCAGGAGGGTATCTGTGCACATTCACACAATGACGTTTCAGACTGGGAAGCGCCTGTACGCGAGCACCGAGTAAGAAAAATAGAAAGTGTGGGCAAAGAGCACGGGACACAAAATGAAATACATATGTAGACACTGACCACCATGGGCAGGGGTGAGAGCCCTGTTTCACGGTGAAATTGCAGTTCGCTTTACAATAGGAGATTTAACATTTAACAGCCAAGCACATGAAAAGGAATCTGGCACAGAGAAACCTACATCAATGGGAGTGACCTTTCTCAGAGATATCTTTTACAGGTTTTCCTTCTGGCTGCTGCTTTTCTTCCTTGCTCTACCCCAGACCTTTTTCAACAGAGACTTTTTCTTTCTTCTCTCAGAGATAACCCATATTTTAACATCTTTGGTCTCATGAATCAGCTTCCGCTGTGGAAATTTTTGAGATGTTTCTGCCCTGGGGTTCGAAGACTTTGGGAATTCCAGAATCCTCTCTATTGTTTGAGACTCCTTCTGTCAGGAACATGGTTCAAATTACAATAGTATGGAGGGGAGAAAAAAAAAACATGGAAGCCTTTCACAGTTGATACACATCAAACTCTTCAAAATCCTTTTGACATTTTTTTCTTTCCAATCCATATAGAAATCTAAGGCGCCCCATTTACTAACTAACCTATGATCCCCAAGTTAGGGCATAAGAAGAAAGTCACAAAGTTAATATTAGAAGATGCATTGTTATAATAAATTTGATTAATACTCACTTAGAGATAGATTAAATAAATATTATAGAAATATTAAATTGTTATTCTTTTCCTTCTTTTTGGTCAAAACCTTTCCTTGCATCAATACAAACTTAGTCTCACAGAGAAATAGTTTTATAAATTTAAAAAACTAGTCATTCCCATACCTCAATTTTAATCAAGTTGCATTTTGCTGCCATCAGCTTTACAGTTTTTAGAAAGGGTAAAAAATAGTTTAATGACCCAAACTTCTGGAATCTTCTCCAGTTTCCTCATTTAAATATGCACTCTTGTGGTGACAGACTTACATGCCTGTCCAAGGTGAGCACTGGATTCTAGGAAGCATCAAGGGAGGGCTTCACGGACTTCTTATCATTTAGAAACTCTTAACATTCTGTGCTTTATAAACACCTCTTAGAATGTCGTGCCTCTTCTAGACTCAGGTTATAATTTCTTATTGGACAAGCATTATCCTGTGTGTGAGTACGCATTTTCCACAGAATATGTAAAAAGGACAAGCTATCACCCATGTGCAATAAATAGCTCTGAAAATAGGTAAGAATGACCAGTATAGGCATATGAGATTATTTATTTATCACAGACAGGGTTTAGGAGTGACTGAACTTGAAGAACCTGATCATGGCCTATCACAATGAATAGTTATTGGTTAGGGAAGTGCTTCTTTGGGCAGATTATTGTACTGAGTTGAAATGGTGTGCCTGGTGCTTCAATCTCCCAAGGGTCTTGAGAATGTACAACATGGTTACTCTTAAGAAGAACAGTTATTTACACTAGGAAGCTCAGTGACCCTGTTACCATGCCATCCAAACTGATATTAAGAAGTAATGTTCTAGGAGTTTCCTGGTGGTGTAGTGGCTAGGCTTTGGCACTCTCAACACCACGGCCTGGGTTCAATTCCCAGCCAGGGAACTACAAAAAAAAAAAAAAAAAAAGTAATGTTCTCTTCCTTTTTCGAATACAAAGGTGAGTTAGTCTCAAATGTAAAGTATGGCATGCCAAAGACAAATACAATAAAATAATTCACTTGAAGCCCATTCACTATTTAAAAGAATAAAAAAATAACCCGTTCTCAAATAGAATATTGTTGTGGGAATATATTTACATATATGGTGAAGGGATCTTAGATTAAGAGACTGAGTCAATTTTGCTCTAGGATCCAGATGTTTTGTGAGTCTGTTTAAATGTCTACCAGGGTCAGAGGGTCTGGGAAAGATGGCAGAGTAGGTGAACACAGTGCTCGCCTCTTCCCATGACCACATTAAAATTACAGCTAAATTACAGAACAACCAACCTTGAGAACCATCTGAAGACTAGCTGAACAGAAGTCCTATAACTAACAATATAAATAAGATGCCACGTCAAGACTGATAGAGGCAAAGATGGGAAACAAACTCTTCCCACACCCATATGTGGCAGTTGAGAATCGGGAGGGATATCTCAGTAGCAGAAGAGACCCATGGAGAGTGAGGGGTCCCATCCCTGCACTAGGCTCCCCAGCCCAGAGCCCCAGTGCCAGGAAGAGGGGGCCGTGAAAATTAGCAGGGATTTTTGTCTGTCTGGATGAGATGACCTCCCAAGCACAGACTCACTTGCTCGCGGGGACTCTCCCTGGGCTCTGGTAGAGAGACAGTGGTTCAGGAGACTGCAGACACATACAGGAGAGAATGAGTTAGTTGTGTGGCTTCAGGAATAACACCATCTGCATCCTAAGAGAACCAGAAAGAGAAGAGAGGGAGCAAGGGACCAAGAACCTATTTGAAAAAATAATGACTGAAAACTTCCCTAACCTGGAGAAGGAAACAGTCATGCAAGCTCTAGAAACACAGAGTCCCAAACAAGATGAACCCAAAAAGGCCCACGACCAAGATACTTCATAACTTGCATGGCAAAAGTTAAAGACAAAGAAAAAAGTCCTAAAAGCAGCAAGAAAAAGACAACTAGGTACTTACAAGGGAGCCCCCATAAGATATCAGTTTATTTTTCAACAGAAACTTTGCAGGCCAGAAGGGATCAGCACAAAATATTCAAAGCATTCAAAAGTAAGGACCTAAAACCAGGACTGCTCTACCCAGCAAGACTATCATTTAAAATTGAAGGAGAAAGAAAAGAGCTTCCCAGACAAGTAAAAGGTAAATGTGTTCATTAGCACCAAAACAGTATTACAAGAATGATAAGAGGACTTCCTTAAGAAGAGGAAGGTGGGGAGAAAGATAAAAATATATATAAATAATAAAAACAGCAATAACTATGTACCTATCAATCATCACTTTAAATGTAAATGGATTGGATGCTCCAATCAAAAAGCATGGGGAGCTGAACAGATAAGAAAACAAGACCCTTACATATGCTGCCAACAGAAGACAGATTTCACATCAAAAGACATGTGGAGACCAAAAGCTAGGGGATGGGCAAAGACACGCAAGTGGAGACGAACCAACCAAAAAGCTGGGGAGGCAATACTTATGTTAGTCAAAGTAGACTTTGAAACAAAGGCTATATAACAAAAGATAAAGAAGGCTATTACAGAATGATAAAGGGATCGATCCATCAAGAAGATATAATCCTGGTAAATATTATGCACCGAATGTGGAAACATCTAAACACGTAAAACAAATACTGATCGACATAAAGGGAGTGATCAACAGTAATACAGCCCTAATGGGGACTTGAACACCCTGTTGTCATCAATGGACAAATCTTCCAGACAGAAAATCAAAAAGGAAACAGCAGCCCTGAATGGCACACTCAATCAGAAGGATTTAATTGATATTTTTATAATATTTCACCCCAAAGCAGCAGAATATACCTCTTTGTAAGTGTACATGGAACATTTTCTAAGATAGATCACATGTTAGGCCACAAAACTTGTCTCAGTAAATTCAAGAAGATTGAGATCACATCAAGTGTTTACTTGGACTACAATGGTATGAAACTAGAAATCAATTGTAAGAGAAACACTGAAAAACAAACACAGGAAGGCTAAATCACATGCTACTGAACAATAAATGGGTTAACAATGAGATCGAAAAAGAAATCAAAAGATACCTTGAGCCAAATGAAAATAAAAACACAATGATCCAAAATCTATGTGACGCAGGGAAGGCAGTCCCAAGAGGAAAAATGGTAGCAATGCTGGCCTTCCTCATAAAGCAAACAAATCTCAAATGAACAAGCTAACCTCACACTTACAGGAACTAGAAGAGTAAGAGCGAACAAAGTCCAAAGTGTTCAGAAGGAAGGAAATAATAAAGGTCAGATCCAAAGTCTGAGCTTGGAATGTTTTGCCTGAGGTTTCCCAGCCGAGGCCTGAGTTTTGAATTTTTTGGCTGAGGGGACCCCTGATGGTGGGATTCCATGGACGGCCTCTTGTTCTCAGGTCATGAGGATGGACCCCAGTTTCCTCACCTGTAATATCTTCTCTGAGAAGTCTTCTCCTTCTTTTTCAAAAATTTCAAAGCAATTGGTGGAACTTTTCCTCTGTTAGGAATTCCATTACAGACGCTGTTGGAACTGAATGTCTGAACACTCTTCCGTGTCGATGCACACTGGGTGAACAATGTGAGCATCTGTGTGTGCAAGGTGATGGAGGGGAGACACCATGGGACTGCACAGAACCAGTTATATCTCAATATATCTAATGTAACAAAAAAATTACAGTCGAGGCAAAATTTATCAGCCCTCCCTAATACATTTAGTCATTTTTATTCTGAACTTTGATATTTTGTTATGTTATCTTACTCTCTGAGCAAAACAACAACTACCACAAAACACTATAGATAATTTAGTTACTGGACATAGAACCAAATCAATAGTCTCCTTTCCACCAAGTTTTCTATTATTCGATAAATACCATGAATTGTATTCATGTTTAGAAAAAAAAATTGTTATTCATGGAGTTAAGTTAAATCCAAATCATTGTCTCCGGTGATGTTTTTCTTGCATGGTAATGTGTCTGGTATTTGTGACACAGTGTTCTTGGTAGGAAGTAATAGGGGCAAATTGAAATAAAAATCCTAGAACTTTAGTTTTTGGTCCTTCTAAAAAAAGTTCTTTCCTCCTCATAGTCATAGGATTCCAAGTATCTAATTTATACATATCATCATTTAAATATTAAATAGAAAAACGAAAGGCCAGACATGGCTGCCCAGCCTGCTAATGGTACCAAGGTCAGAAGTCAGTGTTCACTAACGGCCCTTTTATTCTTCTGTTTCGTGATGAAGAAGCAATACTCCAACGTTACCTTCCGGTCATCTTCAAGTGCGTACCCTTAGCTAAGCTACTGATTTCATCCAGATAGTCCCAATTACAGGAGAAGTGCTTCACCAGTATTGAATTGAGTTGACTCGTGTATGAATTGTTTCATTGTTTAAATGAATAACACCTTGTTTTAAGCATAGTCTTAAAGGGCAACCAGTGTTTTAATATGTTGAACTGTTGGAAGGCCATGTCGTTTTAGGGAATGTCGAATCACCTTCTAAGTTTGTTATTGATAAACTTGCTTTGCTCTCAGCACCAGAGCTGGTTTTCTGTCAAAGTCCTTTCCTACCCCGCAAAAGGGATAAAAGCAAGCAAACAAAAACCCCTTAACTTTTTACAAGAGAAAACATTTGAAGACAGCTAAATTTAGGATAAAAACTAAAGCGATTTCAGTATGTTACGCAATGGAAAGAACAGGTCACGTTTTTTAATGCGTGTTCCGAAGCTCAGTGTTGTCAGGCTTCTTTTAGGTGAGTAGAGGGAAAGATAGTTGGGACTGGGGGATTATTAGTATGCTGAGGAGCGCTCACATGAAGAACGCAGTGCCTTCAGTTCTGGAAGTCTCTCTGAGTTAACATATCATGGGAAATATGGGATGGTAGCCGTCAGTCCCTTCCATTCCCATTGTGCAACAATTGTGATGAAATATAGTTTTATTATCTCTTGATAAAGTTTTAACTTCTTCTACAGCAGATAGGTTTAAAGTTAATCTAGAGTCAAGGCTTCCTTGTCAGTCAGACTTTCCATTGTGTATTGAGCGTCTGTAAGTACATTCGGGGAAGGGCCATTTTTGTTGCCCTGTTGTTAAGCTGCTAATCTCCCACACGTTCTACACGCCATCCAAATGTGCGACTCTCGACATGGGCGATGTCTCCGGCAGCATGTCCTTAAGTATATTTTGCTTAATAATAACACAACAAAACATTGTTCCACATGGTACTCGTATGCCGCTTTTTGTGTAACAACAGTTGACACTGATAGGACAATAAGAGGAAGAAAAATCAAACGTGCACAACCAGCTGACCTACCCACCTTTTTGAGGGTTAGAAACTGTATTTTAGTTCATCCTTTTAATTTCTACTTAATTTTTAGACTTACACAGATGCCTATATTTATAAACAGGAGACTCTCAGTCATCCGGCACCCATGGGGATGGCTAGATGCCGGATAAATATAAGTAGACTCTCCTGCAACTGGCACTCAAGAAACCGGCGAAATCTTCAACAGCTGGCCAAGAAATCTTGCCAGTTGCTTGAGTTCTGGTTAATGGAGAGTCTACTGTATTTAATTAGGAATGTACATGAATATACTAACAAAAAAGAGTCCAAGAGAAAATGCAACACCTCTTCAGTCTGTAGCAATCCGGGACTACTCTAACGAAGGGCTTTGTAGAATAAATACAGAGAAAGGCGTCAGCTAAGGAGCTACGTACATCTTACTTGTGCTGGGCATACAAACAGACCTCCTATCCTCGCAGGAGCAGCATGATAGGAAGGGAGCAGGGCTCTGTCTCCCCCCTAAAAGACAGGGAGGGGAGGTGGTCACGTGGAGGGCAGAGTGAGAAGATGTGCTGTCAGCTCACCAGACACACCCTCCTAGAATTTCAGACCCTGAGAGAATGAAGGGAAGACCTGCAGGGTCCAACTGAGACAGTGTCTAGCATGTGCGGTGGCCTAGCCTGTCGGCTAACATCACGGGTGGCAGAAGGTCCCAAACTGTGGTGCATTCTAAGTTGACAAAGTTTAGGGACTTGGCCTGCCTGTCTAAGCCTGGTTTTCCAAACTTCCTTTCTCTCCCATTACTATGTCATTAGCCAAAGTGGTTTCTGTCACGGACAGTCCAGCGTTTCTCTCCTACGGGGCCTCACCTGTTGGAATTAACCCACCATTGTCATTGTTCAGGCCTGGCACGGACACACAGCGCCTGAGCAAAGACTGTCCTTTCAGAATTAGAGCTCTCAAAAGCGGCCATGCTGTTCACATTCTTTGTAGCAATACATTGGCGAGATAGTTAATGTGACATAGAAAATTGCTGATATTTGCTTATTTTTGCCATTCAGTGGTGATTTCATATTGTTCAGCTTATTACTCAGAAGGTCTTACTGACTTGATGAGACACTTCCGTGATACTCTTTCTTCTTAGGAATCAAAGAGGAACAGATTGTTTTGCCACATTAATATTCTTAGCTCCTAGAAATTACTGAATTTTTCTGATTACCTATAAAATACCGGAATGTTACCTGGGGTCCAGATGAGGCTGTCATGATTGAAAAGAAAATAAATTTTAACTATGATTTATTTAGAAAGCATTATGACGTGATTTATTTTGAAAACTACGCATGCCTGTATAACTCTCCAACACCTTCCCATGAGATCCCTAATTTCAGGCTTCCGTGTTAACTAGCACATTCTCAGAAAGTACTTAATTATTATTAATATTTAAAATAAAAATGGCTGGTGTTTATTGGGCACCTCCTATGTTTTAGGCACTATGAGTAGGTTAAGCTCCTTAAATATGTTATCTCATTTAATCCTCATAGCAAGCCTATCAGAAATATCACTATGCTCACGTAACAAATGGAGTATGAAATCCTAGAAAGGTCATGTAATCTCTTAAAGATCGCAGAATAAAAAGTGGCCTGGCTAAGATAATAACCGAGGTCTGTCTGACTCTAAAACCCATGATTATAGGCACTATTATATTAATTTAGCAAATTACCTGGATGTTACTACTCATTACCAGATCAAAGGCAAGCACAAAGAAATTAAGGGTCCAACAACATTGGACTACTTTGATTTCATCTTTTGACTATGGTGACTTCTTCTATCAGGAAAGCTACTGTTTCACTCTAGGCCCTGCGCTTTCGTCTCTGTACTGTGAAAGAACAAGTTGTTCTGACGCTTGTTCGAGAGGATAAGGACAACTTTATCAGGAGACCACTGCGATGGGGTTCTGCAGTAGGTGAGGGGAGAGAGTGGGCTCACCTCCAAATACAGCATGAGCAAGCGCGGCCCTGCAGTCACGGGGCTGATGGGGTGGAGGCCGTGGACAGACAGTTACTAAGGGAAACACTTAGGTGAGGGGGACTCTTGCCCAAACAGGATTCTTGTTGAAAGCTGGGGGAGGTGATCAGATACTGAAACTGGCTAAACCCACTGAGCAAGGTTCTTGGAAGACACAAAGACTAATGTGGAAGTCCGAAGGTCAAAGCCAAGTCCATAGAAATGGCTCAGGCGGGTTGCTTAACGTTTGGTCCAGGAGTCTTTGTCAGTCCTTCCTCTGGCTCAGGAGAGAAGGCAGATTGACTAACACAAGTCTACTTCCCTTTTCAGTTTCCTTTGAGTCCTTGAGGACCAGCAGAACCATTGGCTGAGATTTGCTGGTGGAGAATATTTGCTGAATGGTCTAAGCAGTTAGTCATCCATGAAAGGAATGTCTGTAGGAAAAAAAAAAAATCAATGTTTGGAAACCTACTTTCTGAATCCAGTGGGCAGCCAGTCGAGAAGATTTCTAGATATTGAGCTCAGGGTGGTCTTTGATGGTGGAGAGAGGACCCTCCTCTAGGACGGTCATTCCACGGCAGTCCACGTCGCCAGCATGTGCTGAATACAGGTCGGACTGCATTTGTGTTTGTGCCTATCACTAACTCACACGCTTCACATTTGAGAGAGAGATACAGAGGCGGACAGAGGCAGACATGCTCTGCATCAGCCTCTATTTTCTGTTCCAAATACTGACAACACACCAGTTGTTCCATAGCCCCTGGGCCCCTGCTTTCTGCCCACCGGACCACACAGCCTGTCAGCGCCACGGCATGCTGCAAACGTTCCGTTTAGGCTTTCGTTAACAAAACCGACCCTGGTCACTCTGAGACACATAAATCAGGTCAACGCCAGGGTACGCTGGTGAACTTCTAACCTAGGCTACTGTTGGATTCCAGGGAGTTGGACAAGGTGCACGCAGGGAGAGGCTAGGACGAGGGAAAGTATGCCAACACTAATTGCTTACTGTGTAAGTGGTCTTCGTGTCGACTGCTGGGATCCACAGCCCCACCTCTGAAATCCAGATTTGTTGCCACAAAAACAGTGAGCAATTGCCAGAAAATGTTGCTAATTGTCTGGTAGGTTAATGGCTTTCGAAAGGATGTTAATAGAAGTATCTTCAGATGTACAGACCCTTACAGCGGGCCACCTGGATCGTGTGTGGAACATCTCTGTGCATTACGGACTGCGGGGAGAATGCACGGGCCCCCTTCATCGTCTGCGGCCTTCGCAAATTCCAAACCTGTGCCACCTCTGTGGTGGGGCAGGGCAGGTGTGGTGGCGGAGGGGAAAGGAGCAATGTAAGATGTACCAGGAGCTCAGCTTCTGGTACTCACCTGAGCGCACAGTCATACAGGCTAGGGAAACGTGTTTTAAGAGAGGCTTCCAGGATACAGAGTGACAATGTGCTCGGATGCAGGTTAGCAGTCTCATTCCTTAGTGCTTGAAAGCATACCCCGAAATAAAGCTCTTGTCTCCTAGGATGATTGTCGTGGTATTAGCTTCATTTCCTTCTTTGTGTCTGGGAAGAATTGAGGAGACTGAGTTAATGGAAGCAGACTGTGCGCGACGATGGAAGTGCCTGCTTGGAACCTCTCGTGTCGTCAAAAACAATCCGTTTCCCGGGACTGTGTCCTTCTTGTCTTCTCCTTCCCCGCCCACCCCCCCACTCCTGCTTGCAAGAGAAAAGCTGTTATATCTCGGGTCACGCCCACCAAGCCTCGCCTCTTCGGGGGGTGTGTCTGAGTGTGTTGACGTGTATGCATTTGTGGGCGCCTGAGAGAGCGGAGGAGGGGTCACGCGAGAGCAGAGGAAAAGATTCACCCGTTCAGGAAGGGGTCTCAGCTTCGGCAGGCAACGGCCTGCTTGGCAAGGCGAGGAATTCATTGCACCCCAACAGCCACCGAATACGGACCCTGTGCTAAGTGCTTTTGGGAAACAAAAGAGTCAAAAACCCATCTCTGCCCCCGCGGAACTGGTATTCCTGCAGCATCGGCGGTGAACGAACCGGACAGTGCGCCGTGAGTCTGTCCGTGTCCCGGAGGACCAAATCTCAGAGGGTGAGTGGCCTCCCCAGTATCCGGGGACACGACTGGAACAGGCCTGAGGGAGAAGGTCACGTTGTAACATTGAACAAATGCCTGAAGAGCTGTGTGGACGAGCTGCACACACGGCGGGGGGAGAGAGTTCCAGGCAGGAGGAGTAAAGCCGGGGGAGCAGGCTGTCATCGCTCCCGGGGACCCAGACTGTCGCCCGCCCCCGGGGACCCGGACTGTCGCCCGCCCCCCGGGACCCAGATTGTCGCCCGCCCCCCGGGGACCCGGACTGTCGCCCGCCCCCGGGGACCCGGACTGTCGCCCGCCCCCGGGGACCCGGACTGTTGTTCTGGGAGGACTCAGACGTTGTTCTGGAAGGAGGAGGGCGGCCGGCAGGCTCAGCGCAGAGGGACGCCGAGGCCCCCCCGTAGGCTGACCTCCTCCCCGCGTCGTCCATGCCGTTAACCGCACCTGCCGGAAGTTTCTGCCGAGACACCTTGACAATCTCACTGTTTGCTTCTCAGAGTCCGAGCTCTAAGCCATCGTCCCTTTATCGACCACGTGCCGTTTCCTAGGAACTTGGGCCGTTCGATGTGGACATACTAAGGGACAGCCCAAGCCAGCCCTGGGTTCTACACATGGAGCTCCTCTCCCCTTCACGACGGGCATTTATCACAACGGGGGACAGTAGCCTCGTCTTTGCCGCTTGGCATGAGGAGCCCCAAAGAGTCAGGGAGCTGCCCTGATTGCCAACTCCAAAAATCATTTTCTTGTCCTTTGTTGACATTATTTCTTCCTTTTGAACCCAAAGGTTTTAGAGAGGAAGTCGGGCATGTGCGCGTGAGACAGCAAGTTTTTAAGGGGGGGGGGGCGCCCCTACTTCCATCTGTTACCGGCTGGGCCTGTGCCGGCCAGCCTTGGAGGGCTGCCGGGTCAAAGCACGCGTTTAACTTCGTAGGCTGGAGCCCGAATTGCAAGATTCGGTGCTTCGGCTGTCAGTGAGCCTTCAGCAAGTGAGTCCATCGTTGCACCGTTCTACCCCTCCGCCCGATTTTCTGGTGGGTCCGCTGTTCCCGGCCCGACGCCCGAGGGCCTGAGCCGTTGCTGCTGTCGGAGGGTGAGAGACTACACCATCGGGAAAACCAAGACGAAGAACCAGCACTGCAGTCGCACACGGACGGCAGTGCTAATGGAAGTAAAGCGGGGGAGGGGAGGGGCAGATGAACTGGATGAAATACGCCTTCTCGTGGGGGCCCCTCCAAAATGGAGCTGCCCCAAATGTAGCCACGCTGCCACGAGGTGGGCCGACGGTCCTCCGGAATGCAGGCGTCACATCTAAAACTCAGCTTTGGCGTTTGCTGGTGGCAGTTGTCAGAGAAGTCCCTTGAATGGGGGTGCGTGTTGCTAAGCCCATTTATACCACCTGCCTCACTGTCGTACGGTTGTTACGGGACACACGTCCGGACGGAGCCGGGGCGGGGCGGTCCCGTGGCGCCTCCCCCGTCACCCCTGACCTTGCACACACACAGGCTGACACGGCTCGCCCGGTGCACGTGGACACGGGGTGCTCAGACGTCCGGGTGCTGTTGGGGACTCCCGCGCCGCGGCAAAGCTCCCCCCGTGAGGACTAGCAGGCCAGCACGAGCCGGGTGCGGGGACCCTGTGCTGACGGGGGCCGTGAGGCGCTCGGGGAGGCGGGACACGGGTGACGCAGTGACGTCTGCCGGGAGGACACGGTTTCGGAACCAAAGCCCGGTGTCTAACAGGACGGACTTCAGAACGAGCTCGGCGTTGGCGCAAGTGCAGGGGAGTGTGTGCCGAGCCTGTGGGGAAGCAGTTAGGCCGCTTTGGGGATAGACGTGTCTCCTTCTCTAGTTCATGAAAGTGCCTCGGGTCGTTCGTTTGCGTTGGAAGTGGGGGCGAAGTTTGCCATGGCCCGGCCCGGCACCCTCCCGGTTGGCGGCAGTAGTGTGGGGAGCAAACGCAGCCCCGGAGCCGAAAGGCGAGGGGCGAAGAGGACCTTGTTGTGCGGGAGCTGGGGGTTCAGTCGTGAGCGCCCGAACCCAGCGTTTGCACAAAAACACAATTTCGAAATCTCACGCGTGCTCTGGGGTAAAAGAACATGGTGGTTCTGAGGCCACCGCAGGTCCCCAACGGGGGGTCAGGGACAGCTCTTCTCTCAGTGACATTTAAATGCAGATGGAAGCTGTGCCTCACACGAATTAATTAAGAAGAAATGGGAGAAGAGAGGAACATATTTCTGCATAGAGAGCTGGAAGAACGGGGGTCTTCAAACAGCACAGGGAGACATTTAAAGAAGCAAAATAGATGTACAAACCGATTTAAACAAACACCTTGGATTTATTCTAGAACATCGGTTCCCAAGCCGTGGTATGTGCACCCCCAGGGTACGTGCTGGGCTGTTCAGGGGTGCACGAAAAATAATCAGGAATGGCAACAAAAACAAGGAAAGTAAAAAGAAATGCAAAATGTTCGATATGCAGCAATAAATGTTCATTTGAACCACCGTTCATGGAGACCCTTCAAAATTAGACCATGTTAGTGAATGGTGATGGCTGAGGGCGTGGCTATGAGCCCTTCCCCCAGGCACTATGCACAGTTCTAGAACAATCCATTTGCTCCGTTGCTAGAACTTCCCCAAACATATGCATACATCTGTGGCTGGACTGTTGGAGCAGTTTAGTTACTGACTGAGTCCAAGGAAGTGCGTTGTCTTTCATCGTGATTCATTTCAAGTTGTTTTTATATTTAATGTTTAAATACTTGGTCATCATCAATATTTAACTGTGCTACGAATGTTGTAAAATGAAATCTGTGGTTTGTGCTTTCAGTGTCATCGTTTTTCGTCTCTGACTTATGACCTCATTTCCACTATTCTACAGGAAGACAGGTCCTGAACACCAGTGTCGGTATTTAAACACCGCTGTTTTAAAAACAAGGGGTCCCGGGTATAGAAATGGGTTTAAATGGGGCGCACACATGGGAAAAGGTGGGGAACCCCTGCTCTAGAGAAAAGATTATTGGAGAAAGGGCGGCCTGATTCAGAGTATCAGATGCATCCCGTGTGAGCCATCGGGCTTTTTGTAAACTGATCTTCCAAACTGGACTTTTCAACTTGCAATATTCTGTGACTTGACCTAACGCAGGCGGGTTAGCACCAGGATGAACAGGAGGTCGTGGGTCTGCGAGGGCCGTCTGGAAACAATCCAGCCCCAAAACGCCTCTATTCTTCATAGGACACGGCTGGGTACTTTCTGGACGAGCCTGAGGAGGGCCCAGGAGAGCCCCCCGTACGTGTCTACGCTCTTGCCTGGGGCAATCGGAAACTCTGGCGATAGGCGCCCCCGGTCTCTCGGTACTGCTTCCACATAACGGTATCGTTACAATTCGTCTTTTGCCCATAATTGTATTCCATTTTCATGCCATTTCCATTGTTCAGATTATATCATAAACAGAGCAAAGTAGGGAACTAGAGCTTTTCATTCTTCTAATTAAAGCTGAAACATCTAGGAGGTGGGATTTATGCTGGGTAGGGCCCCCTCAATAAATTCTGACTAATTCATGCATTCGCGGAAATGGAAAGCACTTCGTCTCGAAAACAATGACTTTATTACCCTTGTTTAGAAGTCTTGAAATGACAAGATTTCTCCTCTCCAAAGAGCCCACGACGTTCCCGTTACGCCCTCCATCAGAGGGAGGGACGTAGTGACACCATAGAGCCGTGCGGCGGTCACTTCTGGGGGCGCCTCTTACGTATTGGTTCCATCGTTTCCGTCTGAGGTCGGCGATCCTGCAGCTGTCCGACGGGGAAGGGCAGCGAGGAGGACAGAGGGGTGCAAGGACCGGAGCGCCGCCGGGCCGTGGGCGTCGTGGTCTCTCACCACTGCCCGGGGCCTCCGGGGCCCGTTCCGAGCGGAGGCGGTCCTGCGTCTTCGCAGCTCTCTCTGCGTCTCTCCGCCGCTGACTCCGTCCTCCTGGGAGATCAGGGTGCGACGAGGGTTGAGGGCTATTCCTGAAGCCAGTGGCTTTCTTACGTCATGAAATCCTCAGGGGAACGCAATAGCAAGCAGAAACACGGTGCAAATAAGCAGTACGCGGCAGGTGTAACTGCCAGCAAGCGTGGCGATCCTTGCTTTGCCCCCCGCCTCACCCCTGTCCATCTCGGGGGGGCTGGCTCTCACGGGGACGGGAAGGCGGGATTACGGCTGGCGTCGGCGTGTCTGCTGGCCAAGCTGTCAGAGTCGCGTACGTGATGCTCACCGGCGACGCCCGCTCCCCCGGGTGTTGTGTAAAACCCCAGACGACTTAGCTGCTGTCGAACCCGCGAACAGCGGACGCCTGCAGGCCACACCGGCCACGTGGGGAAACGTGGCCTTCCTCGAGCCCTTTAGCCCAACCCACTGCGATCACGCTGCGTGTGGTTACAAATAAAGCACAGTAAAGTGCTTGCAACCCCAAACGACGTGGGCTCCAGACTGAGAGAGAGCTGGCTGTGGTCGTCTTGACGACGATCTGGGGCCTGACGGAAGTATTACCCCCTGCCCGGACACGTGTTCACGAGGGGGGCGGTACTCCAAGGTGTGGGGACAGTTCCGCGTCTGTGTGAAGGAGCCTGTTATAGAACAGAGACTGAGGTCAATTTGAAAGCATCTTTATGAGATCTGCTTTCAGGGTCCACGTGGTGATGGTCCACGGTCCTCGGTGTTCAGGGAGGCTCCCTCGTTCAGGGACAGGTGGTCAGAAAACCACCCCGCGCATCCGCCAACAGGCTTCGCTCTCACCCGTGGTGACCAACGTCCTGAATTTGTAGGTGAGGAAAACCTTCAACACGGGCTGCTGTACTGGGCTCTATTACTTATAAGCCGAAACGCACGCACGCACGCACGCACACACGCACACACGCACGCACGCACGCACACACGCACTCACGCGCACGCTTGCACGCATGCACGCACACACGCACGCACGCACACACACGCACTCACCACGTACACTCACACACACACACACACACACATGCACACATGCAAGCGCACACACACACACATGCACACACACACGCACACACGCACGCACGCACACATGCAAGCACGCACACACGCACACACGCACGCACGGGAAGGGCTACCCTGTCTCTGACTAGGAGAACTTGTCCTTGCCAACTTTGCTCCAGCACAAAAAGAATCACCTTAGGAAAATCCACCATGATAGTCAAGTAAGTCTCAGTGTTACACATGTTTTCTAAGAAGGAATCAAGTCTGTGTTTTAAATTCAGGCCGTACGGTAATTCTTGGCCGTGGAAAGACAGCAATTCCAGCAAACGCATCGCTGCGCTCATACGGAAGACGACCTGCTTGCAGGTGACACCTTCACGGTGTCCGTTTTGATGCCTAGCCGGGGAGCACGGGTGCGAGGGACTGATCTCTCCCCTGGCATTCCTGTGGCGGCCTGGCAGGGACGTCACGGCGGAGCTGGGCATTTGATGTCAACACGTGTCTAACACTGAACTGCGCGCAGGGCAGATTTGGGGTGCTGTGGACATTCTTCCCAAGCTCCCCACACACCAGGCGACGTGCTCCACGTACAAACGTGTTCTCCCTGTGCTGCTGGTCTGAGAATGAACTGCGTTTGCACTTGGCCGCCGAGTTAGGAGGCACTCTCTTAATACCGCTGGGCTTTTTAAAATGCACACAGGAAGTGTCTGGATTTTTGGTCAGGAAGGGTGCAGGGCACAGAATACTTTGTGCAATTTGGATTTGCTTATTGTAAAACAGACATTACATTGTGGGTATTGAAACAGCCCTTCTCACCCTGAAAACCGCATATCCTAAGTTTCCCAGTTCAATTTTCGAATGGCTGGGGAAAGACCAAATCAGGGAGCACAAAAAGGCACGAGAGGACGCAAGCCCCACGTGCTGCCAAGGACCGCTCGGAACCCCCATTTCGAGGGAAGTCCAGGGTACAATGAACTGCTGAGGAGATAAGTCGAGCGGACGATGCGAACCGGATTTTGAGGGGGAAATTGTGAGACAAAATTACTGGCCCTTATAATAGAACGTCCTGGACCAAACACTGTCGTCCGGATGGTCTTTTTCTCCATCTCTCTGCTCCATTTCCTCAAATATCCGCTTTCTTCATTGAGTGTAACCCCAGTCGTGTTCGCTGAGGTTCAAGTGACGAGCAAGAGAGCATCCCTGTCTGTCCAGCCTCTGTCCTGGATGAGTTCTGATCAGCTGTGATTGCATCCTGTGGTCATGCAGGAACCACGTATTACGGCAGGAAATGACGTAGTGCTTCCCCCACCCCCAAAGTGCCCCCAGGAGATGTGACCAGAGGCGAGGAAACCTGCTCTTCGCCTCGAGAACAGTTTTGATGAGTCTGCAAGTTAAAGGATGCCCTGGTGGGTGCGTCCGGCTTTGAGATCAAAGAAAAGAATGTTCAAGTGCATTTGAAAAGTAGACGGTGGATCAGAATAGCTCGGAAATGTAGAGGTTTATATAAACTGTAAGAAAATGAACGCTGTGTTAACAAAAATTTCATGAGCTTTAAGTTTTGGGTTTTGGTTCTACAATCTATGAAAAAAAAATCACACCCAATGATTTGAGGGACAGAAATGTCCTCGGGTCCCTCATATGTCCTCAGCAAAGGGGTACAGTTTTAAGAAAAGTAATATAGTAAGAATTTGCACTACGAATTGGAGTGGTGGCATAATATAGTTAAGATTCTGCGGGAATAAATCAGTAACGAAATTCAAAGAACCCATAAAATTTTGATTTGTCAAAAAACAAACCCCTTTAGGATCATGTTTATTAATTCGTGCTGTACTGAAGCGTTTGAAGTTGGTTCGAAATGCTTAGGACCATTCCCAGGAAATTCTCTGGTTTTTTTTCCCTGTGTCGGCGTTTGCTTGGCTCCTGACTCCCGCTGACGGTAAATAACGCCACGCGGTGAAGAGATAATTAAAATTGGTTTCCTATTGGAACTGAGTCATCGTAGGTATTTGGAGCCTTTGACACCCCCCTTCAGCCGGCGCTGGGGGCCCAGGGCTCGTCCTCCAGGGCAGTTGGACCCGTGGGTGGCACGCGCGTCTCCCGGACACAGCTCAGTTCATCACCGCTCCAGAGGCTTCTAAGACTCACACTTCCGGTTTTGCATCCAGCCACAGAGGACTGAAGACGGTTTCTCGGAAGACGCAGAGGCTGACGACGGAGTCAAGACGATGCCGTGAGGGCAGAGCTGCTTCCCGTGGGTCGTGTGGGCCTCGGAGTGGGATGGCCAGAGATACTGTCACCATGTGGTAGCAGTGACCTCATAGAGACATGTCATTGCGTCTCTCGGAGCCTCGGTCCTCTTGTGCACGAAATGAAGTCGGTCCCGTCCCCCTCTCCGGCGGGGGCTGTGAGGATCAGGCGGTGATGTGTCCCCACCCCGGGCCTCGCCCGAGCTCTGGCACGCACTGTTCCCCGCAGACAGCAGCTCCTTCGACGTGTGTGCCGCGTTTTGCACGTGGTGCAGGGAGGGCGTTGGGAGAGTCCTGGGAGCTGGGGGCTTTCAGATAATGTCGTAAAGTCACTGCAGGGAGTCAATTATTGTGCAGCTTGTATTTATGGTCGCCCCCCGGAAAACAGACGGCGGAAGGCAGGGAAATCTAGAGTGACCCCGCGGAATGCTGACAAACTGGGTGGCCTAGGAAAATGATGTACCACTTAGCACGTGTGAAAGCACCCCCAAACTTAGAGGTTACGAAGGCCGAAGGCAAAAGGAAAACTCTGTGTAGGAAAACAATGGATATAGTCAAATAAAAAAATATCTCTAAACGGAGCAGGTACAAATACTGGGATACTAGATGTCAAGTAACTTCTTCTAATGATCCAACACGAAAGCATGCAAAACCCTCTCTTACAACGACGCGTTCTAGGTCATCCTGTCGGGGCTCATCTAGCCATCGCCTCTCGGCTGAAGGAAACTGTCACCTTCATTAAAAACGTTCCTCGAATTAACATTCGTTAGTGAACGAAACGGCACCTGCCTTGTCTGTCTCCTGGACTCCCTCCCGGGGCCAGCTTAGAAAGTGTAGGAGGAACCGACGAAGGGCCATCGAAGCTCGGGGCACTCCCTGCCCCCGGGAACTGTCACCGGAGACACACGCCGGGAGTGTTGACGCACGCCTGGTGACGTGCCCACACGTGTGACGCTGTTCAGTTCTCTTAAACTCCAGAGGCAGCCAGGTGAGACGGGGCCAGCCAGCACGCCGCCCCCCGCGTGTGCGTGTATGTTCTGTGCTGCCACCTTGGGTCCTGTCTGTGGTCCCTTGTTGAGCTGAGGTGTCTCATTACCGAGTCCTACGAGGACTTCGTCAATTCCGAACACAAGCCCTGGACCGCATCTGTGTTTTGCAAATGTTTTCTTCCAGTCTATTGCTTGTCCTTTCCCTTTTTAAATGATGTCCTTGGTAGTTCCAAAGTTCTGAATTTTACTGATGTCCAATTTATCAATATTTTTTTTTCTTTTACGCACCGTGCTTTTTGGGGTGTCACATACGAAAAAGGATCCTGTTAAGTCCTAAGGGCTTTTTATGTTTACTTCTAACATTTATACTTTTTCATCACTTCTTGGCCTTTTGGCTAAGATCAAGTGTAAAATTTGTACTTTCTTAGCTCTGGCATTTATGTCTGTTGCCCATTCGAGTTCATTTTTAGGTACGATGCAAAGTGCGTGTCTAGATTTATCTTGTGGGTGGAGAGTTGCTTGTCCCAAATCCAGGCATTTCTGGTGACAGTTCCAAACCTGTGCCACTATGTTAAGTGGGATAGATCGATGTGAGTGGCCACCAGGAGCGACGTGCTTCCAGTAGTGCCATAGTAACGGGGTAACTAGAGGAAGAACCTAAAACGGACCTGAGCCAAGAAGGGTTTTCAGGTGTGGTGAGTTGGGGCAGTTATGTTCACCACATGGAGTCTCGTTCTCTGACCCGCTCTCCAGGCCTGTCATTGCTTTCATACTTCAACCGAACCTGAATGCAAAAGCTCTAATGAATGTCCACAAACATTTGCACAGGAAATTCGACAGCAGCTTTGATCAGCACAATCAAAACCGAGAAGCTGTTCAGACGTCGAACGGGTAGATGGGTGGACGGGGGTGTGTGTTCGTACCACGGAATACCCCTGAGTCATGGATGGGAGGGGCTGACTGATTTATGGAACGATGTGAGCGAATCCCCCCCGACGTGAACCCCAGGAAAAGAAACAAAACACAAGAGCAAATCCTGTTTGATTTCGTTTACGTGAAACTGCAGCCAAACTAACGTCTGGTGCTGGAAGTCGCCCCTGATGACTGGAGAGGAAATTGGGGGGAAGGGGTGATACAAAACCATCTTAAGGTGACGAAATGGCCTGCATCCGGTCAGGAATGCAGGCTTCGTCGGCATATAGTTCTCAAAACCTCCCCGATTCCACGTCGTGAGGTGTAACTACAAACCAGAGACTGTAAGCTGTACCTCACGGAAAGACATTTACTTTAAATGTATTTTTATAAGAAGGTATTTTAAGACCTGGCCTGCTGTATTGGTTTCCTATTACTGCTGCAACACGTTAATTTAATCATTAAAACATCACTTGTATTATCTTCCTGCTGTTTGGGTCAGAACTTTGACCTGAACCTAACCGGGATAAAATCCGGGTTTCAACACGACGGCATTCCGTTTTGGAGGTTTGAAGGGAAAATCCAGTTTTAGCCTCGAGGAGGCGCTCACGTGCCTCGGATCGTGGCCTCTCCCTGCCCCCTGGCCAGCAACAGGCAGTCAAGTGTTTGTCCTGTCGCATCACGCACCGGGTGGACGCTGTCTTTGGCCTTCTTCATGCCCATTTAACTCGGCGCAGGTCGCGGTCCAAAAAATTACAGCGTAGGTCGTATTGTTCGGTAGGGAAACATTTTTATTCTTTATGTGCTCAGATGTCTTTGTTTAATAATTTCTAGATCGTGATAGAAAATAAATTTAAAATTGTGTATTTTATTATATCTGCAGTGTTTTTAAATGTTTTTCTCAATTCAGCACATACGCGTAATGAATGTATCTCTCAGATACAGGCGACCTATGCTGGGATTTGTTGGACCGCGCCCTCCGCAGGCGGGGCTCTTGTGGTTACAGTGGGCTGACCTGGATGACACCTGTTTTTAGATCAGCCGATGAGCAATCTTAGTTCGCTCTGTGACCTTAATTCATCATTAAACACCTTCTCAGGTTCAGGGGATTAGTAGGTGAACGTCTTGTGGGAGGGGGGTCATGGAGGGCACGTTGTTCTGATGACCAACCCTACACACCCAGCCATCACGCCCAACGCTCTTCCTCTAGGGAGGTACAAAGTATTACACCACGTAATACCTCCTGCTGGATGCTTGCTGTGACCACAGGACCGTAGAAGCATCCACCAGTAACACACGCTCCGTGGCTCGTCGGCAGTTTGCACACACACACACACACACACACACACACACACACAGAGAGAGAGAGAGAGAGAGAGAGAGAAAGATCGACTTTGTAGCGTTGAAATACAGATTTCTGTTTTGAAGAAAAACTTTCCACTGCAGAAAATACAGGGGCTCAGATACTTATCCCAAACACCTACCTGGATATTTAAATGACCCACCGCTAGGATTGGCCGAGAGGAATTAGAACCAACAGCCCAGCCCGGGAGGGGCACGCTGGGCCGCCAGGTGAAGGCTGTTTGAAATGTTCTGACCACGCCGTCTCACACCTGCCATGAGCTAACACATGGGTGGGAGCAGCTCAGAGCAGCAGGTGGAGACACGTTTTTCAAGGTTCCTGTTGTTGTTGCTGTGAGATTCTGCTTTAAGTCAAGTCTCGAGATCTGTCCTACCTCGTAGTGTTGAGGTCTAACTGTCCTTAAACACGATGATCGTTCTCAGAACTATGCCAGTAGGTTTGATGTGACAGAGAAAAAGAGGGAATTGTGTGGTTATGTGTTGTAGTTAAGAAGTGATGTTAGACTTTTTTATATTTTTAACTCTTGACATAGGTTCTTGATTTATTACAAAGAACACGGAAACCTGTTATATTTTTCCTCAAGGCGGGGGCTCTTGATTTTGGCTATTCATGCCTGGGTCGTGCCCCCAAACACGCTGATTGATCTGGGGTCCAACCTAGACCCCAGCGTTTAAAATGTCCCCGATGATTCTGGCATGGACGAACACAACTCAAAGCGCTGGGTTAAGAACTCCCGGCAGAGAGTGAGATCAGGGATGCACGGTTCAAAGCAAGCCACTGAGTCTGCAAATTCAAGGGCGCCCTTTATTCGTAGCCGGGACAAAAGACGTATTTTACGTGGTCAATTACGCCGCCACACAGTCAGTGGTAGTTTCTGATCGTAGCTTATAAATATTTGTAAAACCGAAGTGACTCAATCACGTCCGACAAGATACCTCAATAAGCATTGATTGAATCACCATTTCAAACATTAGTATTTTGTCCTCAGTCATGTTCAGAGATGAAGATACAGGAAGATTTGCAAAACACATGGACTTCTCCCGCATATATTTTTTATTTAGTTAATGTTTCCAAGTGTTCCAGTAAAAGAACCGGCATTTTTACAAATTTGTAGCTGAAATAGCATTCTGATATCTGTTACAATTTTTAAGGGTGAAAGATGTGGAAAGAACATCTTACCCTGCCTCCGAGTTCCTGGGTTTGAAGTCCTCTGTCACGAATAACTGCAGGATTCTTAATAATTTTCTTAAATTTGGTCTCACTTTTCTAAAGCAATACTAATAATATTAATTCTATAATTATTTAATAATTAGGTGTACTTTGAAAACCGAATTAGAGGATCTACATAAAACCCAACACATGACTAGTACGTAGAATTCCGCAGACGTTCACTATTAGTTATCGTTAAGAATTTTCAAATAAATGACAGAGAATTTGTAATTGAGCATGATCGATTTTATTTAATGCCGATTCTGACAGAAAGCCTTCGTGTTTAAACCCATTTAAAGTGTGTTTCTTACCATCAGGAGATCTCGATTTTTCTGGGAAAGGTAGAATAAAGCCATCAAGGTCGTACACAGAAGGTCAATGTGGTGAGACAAGATGTCACAAGGTTTTACAGGATTGATGCCAGATAAATACTCTTGGTTAAAAAAAAAAAAGGTGTTAACATTTTCCTTAAATATTTTCTTGGATCACATGACTCTGTTTGGTTTCCTGTGTTCACATAACCTCATTTCTACCCGAGTCTTATTTTTTGTTTATGTCCTTACGGCAGGGGCTTGGCCAAACCTAAATAATTGTGCAGAGTTTCGCACTTTGGGTTTTGAAATGTATTTTCAATTTTCTCAGCCAACAACTGAACCTTTAAAATCTGCCAGACAGGAATGCAAGTGGAAAATGCTCGGGAAGCTCGTTGTCGTTGGCGATAGGCTGTATTAGTGACAACTTTCCGCCCCTGATGGATGTGCTGGCCACAACACCTACGGGCTTCTCCCGTCCCTGTCAGTGTGTCCCCGAGCAGTCTCCTAAGTGACCATGTATAATTTAACACACCTCGCATCTCCGATCAGGCCACCTCGCGGATTTGTCGGTGGCATATTTTAATGAGAAAAATATCCTCCTGAAATCAAATGTAAATTACTTTTTTGGAAAAGGATTTAACTACAGCTACAACACACTTTTAAACACACGATTTTGCACGGCATCTGTTTAAGAAATTGTTAATTGAATCATTGGCTCCCGACGACTTACATGATTACATTAGAGATGTTATGCAGAAAAGGTGGACCCTAACGGGTAAATGCCACAATTTAGAAATGCAGATTATTTTAGATCGCTTATGCGGAGGAAACACATTTTGCTAAAATAATACATAATGACCGATGTGTACCATTTTCTAGTCCTGTATGTGTTATGAATATAGTTAATCACATATTTTTGTCAGCAGCATGTGAATACTTGAAATGCCATAAATTCTGTGTCCCGTGTCCAGAGGCTGACGGCACAGACGTGGTAGGTGGTCTGCAGTGTCCCTGGCTTGCTGCGGAGGTGCTCACATCTGGTGCAAAAGGTGCTCAAAATTACTTCCCTATCCTTCTTCTAAATTATTTTATTCCTCGTTTACAAGTATTTTCATGTGGTGAAGGTCGCATCTGTTTTGTTTAATGTTTCCACTGACATCTGGCCTCCAACGATACCTGAGCGTGCTATGACGTCCCTCCTCTGTGGTGGGCGTGGGGCGCGTGCATTTGAGAAATACGTTCATCACTAGTCTGTGCTGAAATGTGAAAAAAACACCTTAACACTGCAAATATAATAAAATATATGCTTTTTACATTTATTTTCAGTTACAAAGTAGACATTTTTAAACAAAGAAACATAAAAATGTCAGAAATGAAAAATTTTCTTACCAAATAATGGAAACATGGATGGATATTGAAAAAAAAAATATGACCCGAAATAAGTGTTTAACCTTAATTAGAATCTTTCAAAGTGGCTTTGCAGAACGTTTGTAACCGCACTACCGAAATCGCGGGGTTTATCCTGTTTGCGGTGTTCTCAAATCGTTTTCCCCGCATCTCAGCACTCCCTCGTGAGGGATGCACCTCCGGACACACCGGCCTGTGGGAATTATTGGGGCGCGCCCTCGCGGGGTCGTTTCGTCCCCACCAGAGCAGATGTGCCCCCCTTCAGTAAATATCAGAAGAGCCAAACTGGGTCGTGCGTCCTGTTCAGAACACATCAACCTAGTTCTGAACTGAGGGGGGTGACAGAGGTGTCCGACGGACTCGTCTCCCCTCTATGACTGGGGTGTGTCTTTCTCCAATTTAACGGTGACCCCCAAAGTCAGGGCCCCGTGGGTGGGCACAGGAGCGACATTGCTGAAATATGGACGTCACTGTCACGGTCCCTTAAACCTGCCCTCAAGGGGTTTGTCCTTTCTGCCCCGCGCCCTCCTCTTCACCAGCATCGCAGCGCTGAGCGCGCCTTCCACATCGCGATGACCCCCCGATGGTGTCTCGTCCTTTGCCGTCGGTTCCCAAGCGGGGTACGCGTGCCCCATGGGGTGTGTTCCGGGTTCTGGGGGGACACGGACAATAATTGGTGATGGCGAGAAAAACTAAGGTAAAGTAAAAAACCAAAAGCAAAACGTCAGTTACAGAGCAATTGGTGTGAAGGGTGCAGCACGGGTCGTGGAGGCGCTTCCGTCAGATCCCAGGTGGGTCATGGGGGAGCGATGATGGCGGAGGGCGTGGCTGTGAGCCCGCCCCCAACCGCCCTTCCACCAATCATGATGCAGTTTCAGAGCCACCCATCTGTGATGTTTCTAGAACTTCCCCAAACATATAGATCCATCGTGGCCAGACTGTGGGATCAGTTCAGTCACTCTGACTGAGTAAAAGTAAGTGCGTTGTCTTTCACAGAGATTCTTTCCAGGCTTTTTATTTCATGTTAAATACTTGATCGTCACTATCAATCTGTGACTGTGTCGTGAATATTGCAAAATGAAATCTGTGGTCTGTACTTTTAGTGTTGTCATTTTTGTTTCCTAACTGACGACCTCAGTCCCAGTATTTACGTGAAGACGGCCCTGAACACAAGTGTCAGGATGTAAAAACAGCTGTTTAGAAACAAGGGGTACCATTTATAGACATGGGTGTAAAAGGGGAACCCTGGTGGGGAAAGGTTGGGAGCCGCCGATTCAGACCTAAAGCTGAGATTCTTGCAATAGCGCACGACGCAGTTACGACCTGACCTACCTGAGTCGTCTCTCACTTCTAATATCCTCACTGTCCTGCGGCTTCTCTAGTCCCTTTCCTGCCCTTGAACCTGTCCCCTCATGCTCCTGCCTCCGAGCCTTACTGCAGGCTGTCCCTTCAGCCCGGAACTCGTGGAAACCCCCCCACCCCCGATTGCAAGTGACCAGCTCCCCCCCCCCCGTCCTCCGCCGGAGGGCTCTCACGGTCACCGTCACCTGACGGAGGCTCCCTCCCCGTGTGTCCTCGTGGGACTCGCCCCACCGGAAGGAGACCTCAGTGAGGCCGGTCGCCGTGGCTTCCCTCGTCGTCTCGGTGCCTGGGGCAGCGCTGACCTGGGGGAGGGGCTCGGCTACGCCGTGGACCCCGCGAGTTTCCCGGGCAGCTCCCAGCGCAGGGCCTCGCACGCGGGCGCAGGGTGGATCCCACTTCTGAGAAGACATGAAGATCGCTTCATAGCAATTGCTTCCCCCCATCACTTTCCGCCTGTTTTCTGCTTCTCATTCTTCAAAAAGCTACAGACAATGAGACTGAAGGGACGGGAGGGGTAAGTCCCAGCATTCGACTGTGTCGTACCAGCTTATTTAAATAGAAGTCTGTGTCCTCAGTTGAGATGTGAAATTTAGAATGAAAGACGCCATTTATTTTAACCATCAAAACTAAAAAAAAAATAGTGTTTGGGGAGCACTGGCCGTGCTCTCTCATCCCCGCAAGCACCCTGGAATATTTTTGTCTTTATTTTTCGTCCATGGAGGAACTACGTACACTAACACCCGTGTTTCCACAATCGTTTATTTCCAGGGAAGTGTCTCTCCCCCTCGAGATCCTGTTATTAAATTAGAAATTTTTGATGACAAATGCAAGTGGCCACGTTGAAAGCTGCTCGTCTAATGAAGCCTGGGCGGTCTCTACACCATAGGAACAGCCTAAATCAGACAAGTCTCCTGCACATCGGGGTAAATAACTCATCTCCCTGTCACGTTCAGACTGACTCTGGTTCCAGCAAGACAGTAAACATATAATGATGACAGATCAAAGACGTACAACCAGGAGTCGCCTCATAGATCAGATGCTTCAGCACTGTCCTGGTCCCCAGCCTAATGCTATGGAGCAGGGGTTCTCAGCCTTCCCAATGCCACGACCCTCTAATACAGCTCCTCATGCTGTGGCGACCCCCATGAAATTATTGTCGTGGCTACGTCATAACTGTCACGTTGCTGCTGTTACAAATAGTCATGTAACTATCTGATATGTGTTTTCCGATGGTCTTAGGTGACCCCTGTGAAAGGGTCGTTTCACCCCCAAAGGGGTCGCGACCCACAGGTTGAGGGTAGGAAGTTGCAGTCTCAGATGCTAGGGCCTCCTGGCCCAAGGCTCGGGTCCCGAGGTCTTAAAATGGTCCTCTTAAACTTAATAACCCGTTTCATTTTCCATTTCTCGAAACACGCAAATAGGTGCATTTTGGAAAAAAGCACAGTGAAAAATCACAGGGTTCTTTCACAGGAGCCGCAACTGTCGTTATTGTCGCTGTGTTCAGTTGTCGGCACTCGTGTGGGTGGGCTTGTGTTTGTGTGTGCACGCCAAGCTGAGAGCTAAAGAGATACCCATCAACCAAAGTCAAACGTTTGAGGGAAAACTGGTGATAGAGCTTCCTACGGAGATAGGATCCTTGTTGTAGATTTAAGTGCTAGTAACACCTCTGTGTGAGGAGGACACCCTCACTACGCCCCGTTAATAACTGACGACGCCCAGTGTTGGAGGAGAGGTGGAGCCCCTGGGACTCATGCATTGCTGGTGGGTGTAAATTGGAAGCTGTTTGGTAGCATCTATCAAACATGAGCACGTGACCCAGCAGTGACGTAATTCAGGAAATTAGCAACCAAAATGCGTATGTATGTGCATCACACTGCGTGTTCTGGAAGGTTTTTTGTTGTTTCGTCGTTGTTAGCATCGTTAACAAAACTGGAGACAGTGCCGACAGTTAAGCAGAGGAGTACATTGAGCTCCACTCTTAACCCAGTATGCGCCACAACATGGGTTGGCGAACTGTGGCCTACGAACCGAATTTTGTCGCCATCTCACTCGGTAAATAGTGTTCTACTAGAACTCGGAGCTGTCTGTTTATTCGTATGCTGTCTGTGGCTGGTCTTGTGCTATGAAATACCAGCGTGACAGAGTTGAGTGGTTGTCACAGAGACATTATGGACCCCAACTCATAAAATATTTACCGAATTTGCCTTGGATAGAAAAGGTTTGCTGACCCCTGTTCTCTGGCAGTAAAAACAAATGACCTATTGCGATAGTTTACAACATAGATAAATCTCAGAAAATGAAATACTGAGTGAAAGCGGGCAGGCATGTAGAAAACGCCAAAGCACACGGACTTAACCTCTGATAACGGATGTGAGGGAAGCAGCGACCTTGGGGGGGAATTAAGGTCTACAAGGAACCAGGGTGGAGTTCGGTCTCCATGAGGATGACGTAAAATTTTGTGCAAATTTCGCTCACAATTTATGAACTTTCTTGTATATTATATTCCAATAATGTTTTGCTTATAAAATGAGAAATAGGTTAACCAAAGGTTAACCAAAAACAATGGAGGTAACCTCATGTTTGAAGCTCATCAGCTCTCGTTCGTGTGCGGGTGTCGTGTGTGTGGCCCAAGACAGTTCTCTTCCCTCCGGGGTGGCCCAGGGACGCCGGAAGATTGGACACCCCTGGTCTACAGCTTCTCACTGTAATTTCTCTGACCCGATCTCCTGGCTTCATTCCAGCCTCAGCCTTTATTTTCTGTGCACCTGCCGTGTGTCAGGTGTGGGGACAGGGTGAGGGGACACGGGCAGGTGTCTCGTGGGGCTCACACCCTAGAGGGGCGGGCAGGCATGTGAGGGACCGGGTAAGGACAGGTTGGGTGACACGGCTGTGAGGACCACGAGACGGGGTGACGCCGTTCGGCAGGGGCAGCAAGCAGGCTGGGAGCTCAGCAGCGAGGTCACTTCTGCACGAGGGGACGCGGTCATGGCTGGGGCGTCCGCTCGGACACGTCTTAGCATCTGTGAACTCGGTTGTACACAAGTTTTCCAAAGAAAAACAATGAACAACACAAAGGGGCGTGAAGGCCCCCCTCACAGTTCTGGGCCAGAGTCCGGGCAGAGCTGGTCGTGGCCTCAGGTTTGTCCGAGCTCACAACCTAAGCATCAGCGCCTGGGGGACGGGACGCAAGTGGTCACCTCGGAGGCGCTGGTGCTTTTCGGCATTTGGCCTGTCCGCGTCGGTTCGTCACGGAAGGGAACTGTGTTCGCGAGAACGTCAGCTGGGACCGCAGCCACGTGTACAAGTGGCCCCTGGGGCGCCCCCCACGCCGCGGCCGTGACCCCGTGGACGTGCCACCTCAGCCCCTGCCCCCTGCCGCCCTGGCAGCGTCTGCAGCTGCCCCAGCCCCACGCTCCCGAGCCCCAAGCCGGGACGCAATGCAGACTGGTGGGACCCACGGTGTCGGCTCCGGGGAAGCTGGGCCAGGAGGTTCGGACACGCGTTGGGCCGTCCCGCGGCCAAGTGCAGGGTGAAGGGCGTGGCCCCGGGGGCCTTCGCTTCCAAACGGATCACCGCACGCGAGAGACCAGAGGAGGTGTGCACCCTAAAATAGAGCGAGCCCCGACCGCCGCGTGGTGCCCGCCCCTGCTTCGGGTCGTACCCCTCACGGGCGCCTTGGCCCGCGCTCTCTCACCTCGGAGCGGGCGGGCACCACGGAGCATTTCGGCCTGGCAGGCCCGAGGACGCTGGGCAACGGCATGCGAAGAGCCGCGTGACAGTGAAGGGGGCCTGGCACAGGGAGCACCCCGCAGCCTCGCGCTGGCGGTCGGGGGCACGCCCCGGTGGGGCTGTCGCCACCCCAGGACGATGTCACCGCGTGGGACGCCAGCCGGGATCGGGGAAGGCTCGCAGCTGGGACGCATTCCCAGCAAAGTGCAGCGTGCTCCTCGGGAGTAGGGGCCCCTCCGACGGGGCGCGGAGAGCTCGTTTGTACGAGCCTGCCCCCCGCCCGAGCCCCGCAGCAGCCCGCCCCTCCGCTTGGCACCGCGCAGCGCCCGCACGTGACGTTTTGGACGGGCTGCCTG
>PVJL010007256.1:31973-80765 GCA_004026885.1 Lyroderma lyra
CAGGAGGATGCAGGAGGGTGCAGGAGGATGCAGGAATGCAGGAGGATGCAGGCATGCAGGAGGATGCAGGAGGGTGCAGGAGGATGCAGGAGGGTGCAGGAGGGTGCAGGAGGGTGCAGGAGGATGCAGGAGGGTGCAGGAGGGTGCAGCTACCTGCAACAGCCTGCGGAGGGCATGGTCAGAAGCATCCCAGGCGGGCCGCGTGTGCCCGACAGGTACACTCATTACTACCATGTGCCCACACGTGGGAGACAAATAGAAAACACTGCCCAAACATAACTTTAAAATTTATTTTCAGTTACAACCTGGAAATTATTAAACAGAGAAGTATCAACATGTACAGAATAAACATGTTTTCTTACCGAGTAAAGGAAACGTGTCTCTCTCAGAGGAGCCGTGACCTGAGCAGGTTACTAACTTTAAAAAGTGAGGTTAAAAATCACTGTGCTGCAGTAGGCCAGAAGAGGCTCGTGTCCCCGAAATCTGTCAGGCAGGCTGAGTGTTGTTTGTGTGCACGCGGCGTCCCGTAAACACGGTGCCTTGTCCGCTATGCCGCTGGGTGGGTTAAAGTACCTAAAACTGTGCTGGGCTGTGATACCTACTCGGTCAGCTTTGGCCACTAGCTCAGCTGATCACACAGTTAGTTTATTTGTGAATATTTGTCTCAGCCGTAGACTCTGGTCCACTTGTGGTCACTGACCCTGTTGATGTGCCTTCTGGACGGCCGGCCAGTCTGCTGTATTCAGACGTGTTTGTCGGCCTGTAGCAAACGCACCTCGTCGTCGTCGCCACATTCACCACAAATCGTACGGCCCTGCAATTGCTGCGCGGAGTGACGCTTCACTAGTGACACGGCAAAGCCCTAACCTCTGCTGGGCGCATCGATGAGGGGTCAACTAGAAACGGGAGGGCCGAGGACGGGAAATGGCTCGGGGGCCCCGTCACTGTGCAGACCGAGCGCAGACACCACCCGAGAGAAGCGAACGAGTCATCGCAGCGCGGCCCGCAGACCCTCATGACTTCCACGACCGATTTTCCATTTGCTCTGGGAGTGCCGAACGACAAGTTTCACGGGCTGCCTTTTCCACTTCGGAGGAGCAGAGACCAGAAAACAAGCAAACAAGCAAACAAACAAACAAACAAACAAACACCTTTCCTAATCATCTACTACGTACCTGCTGCCACAGTGGGAGAATTTGGAGTGTCCATCCTCACACGATGTTGAGTAGATGTCACCGTTCTTTTTAAAGGTTTGGAAGTGGAGGCTAGACGTTTTCGTTAAGTTAGGAAGCGCTTGAGCAGAGAGGAAAACCAGGAAGGCCACAGCGACACCTGACGCGCTGTAATTGTCTCTTCGGTGTCCGTGTGGCTAAGCCACAGCCCACACTCAGTCAATAAAGCATTAACCTCTGTGTTGCTGTCTAGGTATTTTGTAGACGAGATTAAAAAGTCGCAGGTCGTTACCTCTGTGATTACCCTGAGTGAGTTTGAGTCAGTCAAAAGCTCATAAAATCGGAGCTGAGACGTGTGTGAACTTCCGCGCGGGGACAGCGGCCCCAGCACACACGCTCCCGGCGGCCTGTCCCCCGCGTTTCGGGCCCGTTGAGCCTCCCAGTCACACGTGCCCATTCCTCGTGCTGACTCTCTGGCTGTGCGTCGCCCACCAGTTCTGCTTGGCTGGTCTCATGCTGAGTGACAAGTTCCTTGGTGCGTAGCAGTCTTGCTATGACCAATACCTGAAAGTGTGAACACGGCCTTGACATTGGGATGGGAAGAGGCTGGGAGAATTCCGAGGGACACGATGGTCTTAAACCCCGCAAAGACAAGCCTAGATCGCCTTGAACACACTCTTAGGGGAAACGTGGGTGTTCGTGGCGCTGGTAGTCAGGACTCAGAAGAGGGGAGGCCCCCGAGACAGACACCGTCAGTCGTTTCGGCGAATTCCGAAGTGACGAGCCACCTCTGAGCCGCTACGTGGGTGTGACAGGCTGTGCTGACGCCGATTTGGGAGGGAATGAGAAGGCGCATGAAGGCTGTGCAGAAGGGACCCAGCCATGCGGTAGGGCCGAGACAAGGATTTACGGTGGCTCTTCCCGGACAGCCCTCGTCGTGTGCGACACCGAAGAGAGTCCTGTTACACGGCGGCAGAATGACGCCCTGAAGCCAGGGGCAAAGCCGAATTTGCAAACAATGAAATCGGACCCTTTTAGCCGAGGAGGTGCCAACCAAGTGTTGGATTGGAGGCACAGTTTCTTCTTGCTGCTGATCCTAAAACGCAAGAGAGCAGAGACACACTGAGACAAGAACGATTAACCCAAGAGGCACCAGAACTGGACGATTTGGGAAATTCTCAGCCTGTCCTAGTGGCAAAGGACCTAACGCCAAGAGATTTCCCATGAGAAAAGCAGGCTCTGCGAGCTTCAGCTGGTTCCGAAGCGGGGCCCCCGTACCCCCGTGGGTAGTGCTGACCCGTCAGGGGTACGGGAGGGACCATCAGCAACGACGAAGAAACAGGGAGAAGGTTCGTTAGGGAACGATCAGTGTCAAGTGTGAGTCAGCGCCCATGGGGTGAGTCAGACCCCACGAGCGGGTGGGGGTGGGGGAGGGCGAGGCGCTGAACCCGCCCCCAAACCGCCCTCCCACCAATCATCACGCACCGCTCCAAGGAGATGGGCGTCTTGACAAGCGTGAACCGTGACGGTCTCCTTCCCGTGTCCACTTGGTAACCGAAAGTGCCCAGTTGTGCAGTCAAATCCCCAGGCAGGTGTTGACGTGTGAGTATGGTGTAGACGGCCGGGTCCCTGGTGGAAGTGGATGGACGCCCTGGAGGAACCAAGTGAAGGGGCGAATCTGGGTCTTCTCTGTAGACGGAGAAATTGCATGGGGTGTGTGGGGTACAGCTTAGCAGCAGTGTTGGGAGGTAAGGGGGTGCCTGGACCGACTCCATTCAGCCCTCATCTCTGTCCACGTAAGGAACGTCCCAACTTGTAGGGAATTTTAGTGAGTTTATCTGAAGCCAAACTGATGACAGTTGCCGGGAAGCAAAATCTCAACCACGAAAGCGCTCAGAGATCGGCAGTTTTGCAGCTTATTTTATATATTAGAGTCCAAGGGGGAGACGTCAGGAGGGTCCCACGGAGCCCAGGGCGGTAGGCCAGGGGGGCGGGACAAAGCAAAGCAGGAAGTCTCTGGGATTGGACAGCAAGTACACGGAGGCACTCACACTGGTTTTACGTGGGTGGGTGCAGGGTAGTTAACAATGAACTTGACAGCACATAGAGATGGTAATTGGGGAGCGAGATAACACTGAGGGGTTCCGTGGTCTGGTCCTCTGCGGGGTGCGTTGTGCCCTGAGGGTCTGGGACAAGGGACCACTCTGCGCCGGCCCCCCGAGCTGCTCAGGCGTAGTGTGTAGCGCCCTTCACCCCCGTTTGTCCCGCACGGGTAGAGGTCGTGTTTCTTTGATGGAAAGAAGTAGACGACGACTGGCGCCTGCGACGGGGTGGGACGGAGGGGCGTGAGGAAGGAAATGGGGTGAGGTTGGAGAAGGACAACTTCCACGGAGGGACGAGGAGGGCTCGGGAGGTGAGGCTGCAGGTGCACGGAGCTGAAAGCCAGCTTGGGCTCGGCCCGGCCCATGCAGCACGTGAGCGCGCCGAAGAGGAAGCGATGCAAAGCGCCGTCCTGGACGGACTGCGAAGCGGGGTACGGCGGGGTGCGACAGGCCGTGTGGCCGGTAAAGAAAATGACCAACAGCGTCCGCAGCATAATCAACAGCTACATGGATAGCTGCGGACCACGGTCGTTCGTAAGCAACCGGGACTCGGCGTCTCATTGCTGCCAAGGCGGGGACGTGTCTCAGTCTGTGGCCTCAGAAACGGGGGGACAGGCCCAGAGCGTGTGTCATTGTCAACATCGCTGAGCCGGGTCCAGGCGGCAGAGCTGCCAGCATTCAGAGTACCGGCTGCTGGCGCCCTGGTCTTCGCGGTGGTGGGGTGGGTTCGCACGTTACTGATTTGGGAGGTGGGGTGGGGTGCTGGTTCACAGCGTTGCTGTCGGGCACGACCCCCTGAATCCAAATCCTGAACCTGACACCTCAGCTTTCCGGTCTCTCAAGTAGGAGAGACCGTAGTGTCCGTCACACAGGAGTGCTGGGGCGTCTCGGTGAGTTCGGCCCTTCGCAGCGTTCGGTGTTTGAAGGCGATGGAGCCACCTTCAAAGCCAAGGCCGTTTCAGATCAGGTCCGCCTTCCGGAAATGCCCTGCACTGAGCCTGGTGCGGACACATTTGAAGTGCTTAGCAGGTGTCCCCTATTATTACCGTATGATTTTGGGGTTTCAAAAGGCATGGAGCCCCGTGGCAATGCTTTTAAGGTACAGTCCTAATCCCCGAATAAGCTAATGGGAAGACAGATGCGACCAGGAGCATGGAGGAACGATGATCCCACAGACCTTTCCGCACTGCCGAAAAGTAAAGACCATAACAGAGCATCTATCTAGAAAGTCAGCTGCATCGAGGGACTTCAGAGCTGAATAATGGGGTTAAAAAGCCACCAAACAAAGGATTTAGCCAGTCGACGTGGAAGTCCCAGTCATTTCCTCCAGGTGCATCACCAGTGGCCACTGGGTTGAGGAGACAGTGGCTACTCCATCCTGGGGGCTGTCGGGTGGGAACGGGAATGAAAGGGCCCCCAGGCAGGAGCCGCAGGTGAGTGGTCACAGGGAGGAGCAAGCCAGCGCCCCCCCTTCGGGTAGCCGCAGGGGTGCTGATGGGGCCCACGAGCCCCTGAGGGACGAGAAGAAGTACGGCGGGCGCGCCTGGGCCTCAGCGCGGGGAGCGGGGACCGGGAACCCCCGCGTGGCACTCAGCCCCCCGCGGGAAGGCACCGCAGCCCCGAGTCGCTGCACCCCGAGACGCGCCCCCCGGGCTCACGGCCTGTTGGAGAGGAGCTGCGGGCAGGAGGTGCCGGCGTGCTGAGCCCCGTGCCGGGGTCCCCCGGCTGCGGTGCCGTGACCGTGGGCCCCCACGGGGCTCCGTCTGTCCCTGGTGCAGGGAGTGGCGTCCCCGAATCCCAAGTCGCTGTGAAGGAACCCGCCGTTGACAGCGCTCGGTCCGAAGAACGTTTGTATTTGGCGACATGACATACTCCCGTTCCACGGGAGGTCGTAATGACAAATTAGAAGCCTAAAAATTTTCTGGTGGTGGGAAGGCCCAGCTGTCACCGGGGAGATGGAGATCAGGTTTCAGAGCTGCGTGGTCCCGGGGCACCGCGGGGGGCTCCATATGGTCCCCCAAATGTTCCAGCGAACGCCCCTGAAAATTTCCAGGCTGAGTTTTACTTGTAAAAAATAAAACCCTTCTTGTCTGCATGTTTCATGGTGTGCCTACATAGAGGAAGGGTCTGGCTAACTGGGTACATCTTTTCTTTTTCTTTTTAGTGGGAGAAAATAATCCACTTTGAAACAACTCGGTACGGCTGTTGTGTTGTCTTCATGAAAAACAAAATATCCCCCGTCCCTGGGAACCCCACGGAAGTGACTTAGTATCAGCTGTAGTATAACCTGAGACGCGTGGGGTTCCTTTTTCAGGGATGTAGAGTGAATAATTAAAATCGGTAGGAATGCGTGCTTCCATAGTAATAATTTTGTCCTTCCCCCAGAAAAATCACCTCTGCTGAATTGTTAATGGAATTGCTAAGTGCCAGGACGGTTGAATGCATGTCAGAGGTGTCAGCGTAAGTCTTATCCGAAAACAAATGACAAATGCATAATTCATTGGGTCTTAAATGGCTGTGTCCTTGGATGTAATATATATAAGTAATTTGCTTAGAAACACATCTGGCTCATGAAGGTAACAACTGTTTTTCCAAAGGTCTGCTCGATATTTTAAAATTAAAGGAAGGATATAGAAATCTTATTTGTTACATGATGCAGTTCTGTCCTAAATCAAGGAGGGTTTTAAGTTTTGTAATTCCGTTTTGGATTTGATGATATAAAAAAATATAACAGAAACCTTTCACTAAAAGTTCTAAATGTTGCAAATGTAAGCAATGAGTCAACTATTACTTCTTAAAAATTGGTTTTAATTTTACCAAAAAAATCTGTACCTGATTCTTAATGATACATGTCAGGATCTACTCAGTTGAATATTTGCTTTTAATGAAATGTAAATGCAAATATTTGGCATTTATTGTTAAAAATACAAAATTAAAATATTAATGAGTGTTTCAAATATTTAATATTTGTAATTAAAATTTTTTTGCTCTTAAACATATAGAACCTACCTGGCTATTAGCATTTCTTGGGATGGTTCTACCCTTATAAAACAGGTAAAGAAAATATTATATTTCATCAATTTTCTTATCCTTCATGCTTCTCTTTTAGAAGCAAAATATGGCATTTTGAAATACACTTTAAATTTTGTTCCATCAGTGTACAAAGGAAGGCATTGTGAAGAAAAACACATTTTCAAAACCCTATAATAAACAGGCGAGCACCTTTACCTTTACATTTCACCTTGCAGCACACACAAAATGTTTAATTATTTGAGGATTAATGGAGGTAGTTTATAATTAAGCTGAAGTATGAACTGATGTCACCATCTCAGTATGATGATACACATTTTCTTGCCAAAGCACCTGTTGTTTTGGAGGAAAGCAGCTGATGTCATTATCTGCGCAGCCAGAGAGCCCTGTTCCTGCTGCTTAAAAAATTATCCTCAGGGTTCCCTAAGTTGGAGTAATTCAGCATTTATGTATTCGTGCCCAGAAGAGGACAGAATGCAGAAAATGTCTTCTCCAGCCGTCAGAAGGAAGGAACGTGAAAGCCATGCTGGGAAAAAGAAAAGAGTAGAAGAGAGAAAGAGCTTCAACGTCTGTGATCACAGGCTGTGGTCACGCACCCCTGAGATGGCTTCCTTAATTCTTCTAAGAGCGTGTGGAGTTTGCAAAAGAATAGAACAATGGAAGCAGCCTATTGATTTTATTAATGTCAATGGCATGTTGTATTGTTGGAGGAAAAGGCATAAAATTTTATGCTTTAAGACAAAATATAACATTACTATGTTTTCAGATCCTAATGAAACTGTTTCTAAATTGTACAGAATCAATGATCCCTTGACGAGATTTGGGGGGGGGGGTGCTCAGATTCTCTTTTCCCCCTGTCCGGTAGGTACCCTGCCTCTGAATGTATTTTTGGTTGACTGGCTGGCTGGTTGGTCTTTCATTATGCATTGATTAGAGAGGAGGGTGAAGGCCTATGCAATATGAACACAAGTTGCTTTTTAAACATATCAGTCAACATACTCACTTGTCCTGTCACTGGCCTCATCCCCAAGTCTCCCAACATGAGACAATTCTACAGTGCCCCACACTGCTAAAACAACATTTCAAATTTAATCTGGACCATGTATATTGAAGATAGAAGACATAAGAAAGAACCAGCCAGAAATAAAGAATCCAGTCACTGAAATGAATACATTCGAGGGAATCAAGAGAAGGTTAGAGGAAAACAAGATAGCAGAAAACACCCGATCAGAACAGCAAAAATAAAAGGAATCCAAAAAATGAGGAGAATTTAAGAGGCCGCTGGGACACCACCAAGCAAAGCAACATTTTCATCAAAGGGGTATGAAAGGAGAGAAGAGAGCAAGGAATTGAAAACCTATTGGAAGAAATAATGACAAAACAAAAACAAAAACAAAACAAAAACCTTCCCTAACTCGGTGAAGGAAATAGACACACAAGCCCAGGAAGCACAGAGAGTCCCAAACAAGATGAACCCAAACAGGCCCACACCAGGACACATCATAATTAAAATGACAAAGTTTACAGACAAAGAAACATTGTTAAAAGAAGCAAAAGGAAAAGCAGTTAGTTACTTACAAGGGAGCTCCCATAGGACTTTAAGTTGATTTCTCAACAGAAATTTTGTAGACCAGAAGGGATTGGCACAAAATACTCAAAAAGATGAAAAGCAAGGATCTAGCAGCATAGGGAATATAGGCAATAATATTGTGATAGCGTGGTATGGCATCGTATGGTAGCTGGACTTACCACGGTGATCTATCTCTCCTTTAAGTATGTAAATGTTGAATAACCATGGTATACCCCTGAAACTAATAAATATTGTGTGTTAGCTATACTTTAATAAAAATCTTTTTAAAAAGAAGAAAATGCTCTCATATATTACAACATGAATGAACCTCAAGGACATTATGTAAAATATGTATATTATAGATGTTTATACCAGCGAGAACCTCTTTCACAGTGGAAGAGGTCCATTGTCATTCACCTGCAACAGGTGGACCAACCCATACCTCCAGAGAATGAGGCTCTATTAAACTCTCAGTATTTGCATCTGGGGTTCAGAAATTGGTCACTTCTCAAAGAGATTAGTGAGGTCAATCTTGATGAAGAAAAGCCTGTGATGCTGAGATCATTCATAGGCTGCCTCTCTGCTGATAGGGCCACTTTCATCCTGGGCCCATTAAAAAAATAAACAAGCCAACAAACAGACTCAGAATAGATGAGAGAGCAGGCTGCCTGTTCCATGGAAAGCTGTCTCACCCCGTAATTAGTGAGGTCCTCCTCTGCAGTAGGTGCTCTCAGGTGGACACACTCGCCCATATGGCAAAGTCTGTTTATATAACAACTCTCAACCTGCTTGCTATTAATCTTCCAATCTTGTTCTTTTCAAGGCTCTGGCCAATGAGAACACGTGTTAATCACTGTCATGAGTCAGCGCAGAAGTTCGTCTCAGGCCGTCTCTCTCATTCCACACAAAAACATAGACAACCAGGTAGACTGTCCAAAGTCTTACCCATGAGTAGGCTCAGACGACTGTCCCTTGCGACCCCCTCTGAGTGGGACGGTCATGTGGCAGCACTCCACAGGCAGGCCGTCCCCGCATATCGGGTAGATTTTATGTAAACCAAGACCATCCATTCCTCCCTCCATCGTCGGGTCACAGAAAGCCTACAGAAAGCTACAGCCGGCGCTCAAGAGGGGAGTGGCGTCACAACGGAAGTAGGTGTCACGTGAGTATGAGTCAGCTTCTCAGGCTGCTGTGTCTTTGGGATGTGCCCGAGCTTGACCTTGTATGCCCATTCCACTTCATAATGCCCTGCTGCTGCACACATTCCAACTTCACAGAAGGGGCTTTTCAAGTTTTGTATATTCAAGTTAAATCCTAATTCTGCAATCTGGACCGTGGGATTCAGCATCGGATCTTTTGCCGTGTCTGCTGCTGTAGATTACATATTATTTTAAGGTACCTGTAAGATCTCTCTGGCTCTCGAATCATAACATGAGCAAAAAACTCAATGCCCTGAGTCTATGATTTTTCTCTCTGTGTGTTCTTCAAAGCTGCAGGAACAGTCATTCCAAGGAGAGCGGTGCATCATCATGACTAGCACACTGCTAGGGAGCAGCGCTGCTTGTTTTCCCAAAGCCCTGCCATTGACTGGCACCTAAGGCCAAGAAACCATGGGCACATTTAAGCAAATGAAGCCGCTGCATGCCAGATATTAGTGTTATCTCATTTTCTACCTGCAAGAGTTCACCGTTGTAGTCACACTCAGATAGAGACGGAACTCAATCCTGCAAACCCATCTAGAAAGCCTACAATTGGGAGTGATAATAATAATAATAATAATAATAATAATAATAATAATAGTAAGTTTGTTATTAGGAATTAGAAATTTGTTCACAGGAATCACACATATGAGTAGAGGACATGGAGAATTTTAAATACAGTGATCTAATTGACCGAATGTTTTAAAGCTGGGTGTCAACTCATTCTTGGTTACCATTTTTAATCACCTAAAGTGTGTGTAGCTATTGTTTTTTATTCATATACTTAATAATGAAGCAGTTCGGTGAGTCTGGGGAGCTCTTCCAGCAATTTCTAGAGGAAGCATACTAGATATCTTGTCTAAAGAAAACGCACCAGCTCTGTTGCCTAGAGGCAATACACTCATGTACTACAGTCCTGACGAGGGCCCTGACCCCTGAAGCTCTCACGGAACGTCTGGCGCGTTACCGCGAATCGGTAGCTACTTGTTACCTGTAACCCAACAGGGCCTGACAGTTAAGGACGTGCTCCCAGAACTCTAACTGCAGGCCTGCGGGCTCTAGAAAGATCTTGCCTAGGATCACTGCCTCACATGTGACGTGGGACAATGATTGCTGCTTTACAATTCATCAACACGTTATTCCCTTCAGATACTGATAGACGTTAGGTTAAGAGTGGCGTGAGGTGTTTGCGACATGTATTCCCTCTAAGCTCGTTTAAGTGAAGTAATTATTCTAATTTTCTCCCGCACTCTGCCTTCTCCTTCTCCCATCCATCTTTTAAATCCTTTCCCCCTTTTCTCTTATCTTTCTTCTCCAAGTCAGAAAGATGATTCTTCACCATTTAATCGATCCAGAAGCCTCAGTGATATAAAATAATATCCACGTCCAAAAAAAGTTTAAAAACCCAAATTATTATATAGCTAGTTCAAATTTACTAGTTGTCCAGTAATATCCCTTTAAAATATTTTTAAGTAATAAAAAAATCCTTTTTTAAAAATTCAGCTATATGTATGAAGGGGGACCCAAAAAACGCCGAATTTATTCATTAAAAAATTGTGTATTTATTCTCAACATGTTTAAACCTCAGTCACCTTCAAAGGCCTCCCTGTTGGGTGTGACACAGCCATCGAGACGCATTTCCCACGACTCAGAGCAGTTTCTGAACTCATCGATTTTGATGCCTTTTAGAGCTTCTGTTGTTTCTTTGCTTCGCCTTTTCCACATCGGTAAAACGTCTCCCTTTGAGGACTTTCTTTATCTGGGGAAACAAAAAAAAGTCACTTGGTGAGATGGGGTGACCAGGGAGGGTGGGACACGGGGGTCAGGCCGTTTGGGGTCAGAACCTGCTGAGCACTCAGCGCGGGGTGGGCAGATGCGTCGTCACGCTGCACGGTGTCCGTGTCCATCACCGTCATGACATGGGCACACGCGGTGACAGAGTCCCCAAAACAACTCACCGACGCCGCACACAGCCTCTCACCACCACGCCCGTGGGTGCCCGGATGCAGACGGTTCTAGAACACTCCCCCAGCAGGGGGGCCTGTGCTCCATGGGGCCCGCCCTCCAGAAGGCACTTCTGGGCTTATTTGGGGTCCCCTCTAGTGTCTACATCCAGACTCATTTCTGTAGTCTCACGGCTCATGCTGCCATAGCACGGTGGGCAGCTCTTACCGGCTACACCTGCTGTGTCCTGTCACAGCGCGGCCCAGGACAATGCTCCAGTCCTCCTGGCCAGCAGGTGGCGCGATGGCATTGAGTCTTTTCCATGGTCTGTCGATGGACAGCTTTGGGTTCCACTGTGGCTATCTGAGATAATCATGTGCAACATCACTACCGATGAGGAAGTTTAATCAGGAGAGCACTGGAATGTCTTTGTCGTGTTGGCTAAGCGGGAGAAAACCTAAACCAGGGGTGTCCAACCCTGCGGCGTCCCTGGGCCACGTTGGAAGAAGCAGCACTGTCTTGGGCTACACGCACAACACCCCCACACTAATGACAGCTGAGGAGCTAAACAAAAAGGTCTCAGAGAAAAGCTTCATCACGCTTTAGGAAAGGTGAAGGACTTGCTCGGCCGCATTCAAAGCCGTCTGGGCCCCGTGTGGCCTGCAGGCCGTGGGTTAGACAGGCTCTGCCTAAACCCTTCCTGCACACCGATCAGGAGTCGGTACTAAAGTCGCACTAAGTCTCCTGTGGAAATGTTCTCAATAACCATCATGAATACAAAACAGCCTAAAAGATTTAAACTTCAACACAGCCGTTGTTTATAAATGCATATTTTAAATTTTACATGAATGGAAAACAGTTTATTTTAATATCGAAAAGTAGACCACTTAAATTTGACTCATTAATGGAATAAAAGATTAAGAAATACAGATCTGTTGTACAAATCTAGCCTTTGGGACATTAAATAGAATAGATTTCTATGGATCCAATAACATAGAAGTTCATGGCAAAGTTTTCAAATGTAATAAAATCTGTTGGATTTTTCTGTAATAACCACGGGGGCCCTATCCACCTAAAAATATCATTGCAGTTCTGTTGATTTTCAGTATTTCTGACAGCTACATGAAAGCATTTTTGTCTGGAATGACACAGATTTTTCCCCCAGCAGGGTAAAACCTCGAGAAGTCTGGGCGCATGATTAGACACTATAATTTTTCCCACACATAGGTACAAATGATTAAATTATCTTCATGAATATAAGATTATGCATGCAAAATAAACAAATTTAAATGTGTATGCAATTACCTGTAATCTGGAAATGAAGTGCGTGTTGTTCGTGAACTGTAATTATTTGCTCTCACTCATGGAGATTTTTGGGGGGTAACTCGGGTTACTCCTGTTAGAAGCAGTCCGTGAATTGATCGTTTTTATGGTAACATGGCCAAAGACCTTTTTCTGCTCTTCTTTCAAAAATTCAGAGTTTTGAAATTTGATTGCTCTCACCGTAACTTCCAGAGACTTGATTTCATGAGCAATTAAAAGAAACTTTACTCAATTATACTCGTAAAAATTACATTAACCTAGAAGGCGTTACGTGGTTTTCATAATTCTCCGTCGTTCGCTTCCTCTTCCATAATAATGACTTCCAGCCCACCGGCAATGGGTTTATTTTAACACTTATTCCAACACGTTGACCGTTCCAAGTTTCTCTAGTGATGATATGATTTAACATGTAATTGTTGCACTCAAATATTTATTTTATTTCCCTGAACTATTAAGTTTTCATGAGAAGCTCGTTGAATCTTTAGTTTTGTGGATCATAAATGACCCCCCAACCCACCACGTCAGTGCATTTCTAATCACGAGGCACCGTGTAACGTTCTAGGCCAGCAGTGTCCGAACGTTTCGTGTCCCCGGGCCACTTTGGAAGAAGAACTGTCGTGGGCGACACGTCACATGCACCAGTACTGACGACAGCTGAGGAGCTGAAAACAAAGGTCCGTGCAAACACTTGGACAACACCATTCGAACACCCCCCACAGAAGCCAAGCATCTGCATAAACAGATAAGTAAGGTGTGTGTACGTGCACCACAAAAACTGAGGGGGGTTCACTATTCAGGTAAGGGTGATCGTCCACGGACCTAGAGGAGTGGAAGAGAAATTAGGTTGTCATGGCGTCACATCTACCTGGCTTCTCATGGACAAAGGCGTTTGTTATCGCGTCTTAACGTAGCAGACGCGTCTTGGTTGGGATTCCTTTCTCTTAAAGGGCTACGTCATGTCTTAAAAGCACTCCCCCGTCCTGTTTTAAGCTCAGACTGCCCCAAAATTGAGCAGAGGACCGTCACGTTGGAGGGACTTGTGGTGTCTCTACGTGTAACTTTGAGACTCATGGAGGGCCTGTCCCTCTGCGGCTTCCCCCCGGGCTGTGCGATCAGCCCCCAAGCAGGTCTCACTGCGGCCCCTTCGTCACCTGTGCTCAGTGGCAGGTGGCCAATTGGAGTCACTTAAACTATTACCCCTGTCGAGTGGAGTCGTTTCTATTCGCCATGGACATCGGGGTTTCGGTCAGCTCGCCAATGGCCTGGTCGAAGTGGCAGAGGAATTCCGGAGCAAAGCTCTTGGGCATCGCGGCTCCCCAGAGTGCCCCCCCCGCCCCGAAAGTCAGCGCCTGCCCATCCGAACTGACTGCCCAAGATGTCACACTGAATGTCAGCAATGACACACAGATAAGACAATGGCGCCTCATCAGCGATACGGTTCGCAGCCCCTATGGCGCAGGGACCATCGTTATTAAAAAAATTACATCAGGAATATTGGAATTTGAGAGCAACAGGGGGCTAAAGGCAACCTTCAGAGTGTTGTAAGAGGGCCCCTGGGGGCCTTTGAAAAATGATTTTTGTCCTGTTGTACGTGGCTATTGCCAAGATTTCAAAGTGCGTGTGTGTGCGGGGGTGTGTGTGTGGGGGAGAGAGAGAGAGAGAGAGGGAGAGGGAGAGAGAGAGAGAGAGAGAGAGAGAGAGGGAGAGAGAGAATGTGAAGATCTTTAAAGGCATAATTATAAACTAAAAGTAAGTATCACATTGAAGCGAACAGTCTAGGTTAGACTTGGGGGAGGCAGAAGTAAGGCTGCTGAAACACTACCCCATCAATAATCAGCCAGGCGTTAATAAAAGGAACAGAATTAAAGGGAGCATTTGGGAAACGGACTCACCGTAGCATACTACTGCTACGAAACAGCGTTCTTACTGCTGTCGCCATGACTTCAGCGTGTTGTCGTACCGACGTCCGTGACCTCACCAGTCCATGATGTGGCAGTCATCAATACTGAGCATCTGAAGGTCTCCGGCTTGCCCTGGTTAATAATACCGGGGCCCTAAAGATACAAAATTCAAGAAGAAAAACCCCAGAGACTGATCCGGTGTGAAAAACTTGTATTTCCTCACAAAGGAAGGACTATTCTCTGGGGACGGAGCTTCGGCGTTCCACCTCTTTCAGGGAAGTTGTCGGACAGCAGGGACTAGGGCACCCCCTTTCTTCACAGGTCCCCAGGAAACGGTAACCTTCAAACACAGTTCAGAAACACCCCGTCTCTGGACGACTCATTGTGTTGTAACTCTGAAACAAAGTCACAAACTGCAGTGCAACACAGTGTCCTTTTAAATAAAACTTATGAACGCGACACCAAGCAACCGGCACTGTCTCGTTAAGTCCTCAAATACCCTGTGTCCCAGCTGCGAGTCCCGGGGGCCTGTTGTAACACGCTGATCCGTTCTGCCACTGAAACGTTGGGAGAGGCGACTGCGATTTTGCTGTTCTTCAGCGTCTTTCTAGTCATTTTGGCACTGAAGGTGCCATCGATTGTTTTGGTCTTTTTTTTCTTTTACATTATCAAAAATGCAACTACTCATATTTTTAAGTGCTTGATTTAAAGGTGAGTAAGATGGCCAGGATTTTTATCATCTTCTTGCTAAGAGCCAGGACTCTTGGTGGGTTGTCAGTGACAGCAATCCGGGGGGCCCGGGCAGCTCGCCCCCAGCCCATCTGGGGTGCCAGCACGAAGGCAGGTTCAGAAGAAGGGGACGAAAACTCGCGGGGGCACGGGGGACACGGAGTTGACAGGAAAGGGGGACGCGCTTTCCGAGCCCTTTGGAGTGCGGGGGGCTCTCTGCAGCCTGGGCTCACCAGAGGCGAGCGGACCGAGGGGGGCTGCACAGGACGGTGCGGGGAGGGGACGGCGGGGCCTCCCGTGGCTACACGTGCTCCCCGGCGCTGCCTGGAAGGTACAGCGTGCGGCGGGGACCGGGGGACATCTGTGTCCCACACGGCCAGACCACCGTCGTGCGGCAGGCTCGGGCCGAGGGGCGGCGCAGACACAAACACGGGGGGACGGGAGGTCTCGTCGGGGTGACACGGAGGGGCACGGGGGCTGCGTCTCATCCCGGGGAGTCCGTGGGAACCCGGCCGTCTGGGGACCTCAAGGACGAGGACGCTGGCTGCTGCCCTGTTGTCTCAATTTGGCCGAAACGACGAAGCGTGCCCACGGCTGTCCGGGGCGGCTGCTGCTTTTTCCTTTTCCTTCCTGCCTGAAAGAAGGGGGGCCCCTCTCAAAGCTCCGCTTGTTTCCGGGTCCCCTGGCAAACGCCTTGCAGAGTGCTCGCTCCCAGTCTGCGGCCACCAAGGCGGCGGCCACCAAGGCGGCCTCATCCTGCGGGCGTTCCGTCCGGGCAACGGGTTTGGAAGCAAAATTCCCGGCAGTCAGTGACCGTGGGGGTTGTGTTTTCTAAAACAGGCAGGTGACCGTCCCCCGAGACGTTACAGACGGCCAAGTCTGACAGGGTCCTGCAGAGACACGTGGGGCTTTAAAGCCGTGCTGAACCACCGACCCTGGCTGTGCTGCTACGCAATGATGTGTTCGACCGCAGAAATAGGCTGCAAGGTCTCGCTGTCCTCTGTCTAAGAACTCTTTTATTGGTAACATGAAAAACTGAGAGTAAGAAATCTAGTGAAGTGACAAATGGCAATGAGCTGGCGTAGAGCGTGAACTAAAATCTTACCGTGTCGCGGTTGATGGCAGTTTATAGCTGCGCGTACCTGCTTGAATGTGTGTTTATACTAAACACACGGCCACAGGAATCCCCACGGGTACAAGCATGTGGGTGTATAACAGACACAAACACCAGCTTACGTCTGAGAGGTGGGGTTCCCGGGCGCACAGTGACACCGGAAGTAAAAGAGGGAAGTGGACACACAGAACTTGGGGTGCGAGGCACCTGACACCCACGACGGGGCGCCCAGAGCCGCTTACAAAGAGGCACACGTGATGTGTGTCGGAAACACAAATGTTGGAGGAGAGAAGCCCCCCAGGGTGATAGAGCACCTACTGCGCAGTCTCCTGATGGTCTAATGATGTCCAAGGCCTAAGCACAGGCAGCAATCAGAGAGGGTACGTGATGAGCGCAGGGCACACGTCGGAGGCGCAAGGTGGCCTCAGAGTAAACACGGGCTGAGCGCACACTAAGTGTGTTCGAAACGAATGACACTTAACGAGAAAATCCAAGCGTCTACCATGTGGAGGGAGCTCACGAGTCAGGTCCAGGTAGAGCCACAGAAGGGACATCCACGATGTCCCTTTTTGCTGAGTGTCCCTCCCTCCGGCATGTGGCCGCCACCTCGCCTGCACTTCACGTGCATTTTCCGCCTCAGGGACCTCGCCATGATTTCTGCCACAGAAAGAAAAATGACATTTATTGTGACGTTACTGCATGCCTGCCTTCTAATGCGTCCTCTTTAACCCTCACGACACCCCTGTTCAGTGTCATTCTCCCCATTTTTAAAGACAGGGAAACTGAGACCCAGGTATAAAAACCATGTGAAACGCTGGGTTGACGTGAAGGCATAGCTACCACTCCCCAAGTGACTGCATTTGTCTTAACCCATATTTCCTCTTGGACGAATTATTTCTGAAGTTTTCATGGTCAACTGTCAATAATTTTGAAAAGAGAGAAATTCATTTTTCGTTCTTCTGGCTACTCAAACGACATGTTTATTTATCATAGGAATTTCTAACATATTACAGTGATACGAGGACAAACCTTAATTGTCATTTAGACCGGATCACCCGGTGGGGAAAACCGTTGTCAATGTGTTGGAATAATACCTTCCGGCGTTCTTTCTGTGCTGCGTGTGTTCTGTGTGTCCCCACCGCCCATCTTGTCCACACAAAGGATGGGCACATTTGAAACATCTCAAGCAGATTGACCGGCCTTGGAGAACGATCCCTTCGGTCCGGTCCCTTTCGAAAGTCCCAGAGTCCTGGTGCATTCAACTGTGGGCCTTGCGTCAGCGGGTGGCGCGATTCTGGGGCGCAGATCCCGGAGGACTGGCGACCGACTTCCAGAAAGGGCAGAGGGACAGTCTAGCGAACCACTCACCCTCTCACCCCCCTGCAAAAATCCCGACACAGCAATGAAAAATAACCGTTTCTGGGACTCCAGAAATTACCCAAAGCCATAGAACTGAGAGGCCTGACATTCCAGATGCTTCCCTGATGTCATGGAGCCTCACAGGGTCCCGAAGACCTACCCACCAGTTCTCTTGGCAGGCATGCCTTGTCCTACCCGCTGCACCGTCAGCATTCCACCTGGCCTTCAGCCGCCCGCGTCCTACCTCCCTGCCAGCCCCACGAACGTGGGCACCTCACCCCCCTGTCGTGACAGAGCCCGTTTCCCACAGCCCCTTCTGGTTCCCCCCACTCCTAACATGTGACTGACTGACTGCAGCCCGATTACCCAGCTCGTACTGTTTAGGAGGCTGTGCACTGAGGTGCGTGGAAGCCTCCTTCACCGACGGAGCGAACAGGAATGCTCAGAACAGGATGCGCTGACCACGCGTCCCATTTTAAACAGGACGGAAACAACGGTCCTGCCCCAGTTCAGACGGTACGTCTGGTCAGCCTGGTCTCTTGGGCTAAATTCAAGGTGCCAGCAGGATGACCAGACGTCCTGTTTGAAACAGGACTGTACCATTGTGTTCTGTCCCATTGAAAACGGTCTGGTCAGCCCAGGCCAAGAGGAAGCTAAAAATCACCTACGCAAGAGAAAGTGCTGAACCTATGTGGACAGTGGGGGTCTGGGGCACGTATGTTAGGGCTATTCCCACCCCCACACGCTTGAGACCCCAGCGGTACATGAGCCATGCGAAGCCAGGGTCTTGCAGCCAGTGGAGAAGACCGAACTCCTTTCTAGCTCCGTCCCTAGAACACAGTCAACGTAATGTCTAAGCACCCAGCTCCATGAAGGCGTGACAAGAATGTGATTGAACGCAGAATTCAGCTCAGCCAAGGGGACAGAAGAGAAAGCACTACACCCAGGTGTTACCGGAGCAGTGGTCACCTGGTAGCAAGCTCACAGCAGCCGACGGCTGTTATTTCGGTGGCAGCAAAAAAGAGCTTGGCCAGGAATTTAAAAGAAAATTTTGGAGAACAATAAGGCTGTAGGTAAATCTGAAAAGTTTCGACATAGGTCTGGACATCTAAAAGACTGTATGAGCCTGCACACAGCCCTGGAAAGACCTGGCTAAGAAGAAAGCCCCATTCATTTCTGGCTGAAAAATATTTTAAGAAATATTAGTCAAAATGAAGCCCTGAGGAAGCAGAAGTGAAAATCAAGGCTATCTTATAAATGACCCGAAATTTGAAAGCACACCTTCACAGTCAGATCCCCTGGGCAAAGGGTAGAAGAGACACCGGCAAGATATTTAAAGACATGGTCTCACTGAACAGAACATTGGCAGATCATTAAATTATACTGAATCGGTGTGACACGTAGAAAGCCAGGTTCAAACTTTGAAATAAGCATTATTTTATATTAAATTAAATTTTTAAAAACATTGATTAAACTGAAATCCAACAGAGTTCAGTGGTTGCACACTGCTGGAAATACAGAATCTACAGAATTGATCCAAGTAAGTCTCAGAACAAATACACAGCAAGAACAAAAATAAGAACCAAAATCCCAGCAATAATAGTAAAATCTGGGCAGTGGGGTGATACAAAAGCTGCTAAAATATATTACATAAACTGTGCAATTTAAAAAATTAGGACCTATGCAATGAAACCAAACAAATGAAGAAAAAAACAAACAAACAAAAAACCAAACCAAGAGGTGTGTCAAAAAGAAAGACAAAAAGAAAATAAAATCCCTGAGTGGGCTTAGGGTTTAAACTGAGTAGGTAAAGATTTTAAATCACCTATTACAAATATGTTCAAAGAACTAAAGGAAATCATATCTAAAGAAATAAAGAGAAATATGACAACAGTGTCTCACCAAGAATATAAAAAAAGGTAGAACTTGTTTTAAAAAGAACCAAAGAGAAACTATTCTGTGGTTGAAAAGTATAATAACTGAAAAGAAAATTTCATCAGAAGGATTTGGAAACAGAGTCTGTCTGGAAGAAGGAACACACATCAAACTTGATATATTTCAGGAGAGGTCATCTAGTCTGAAGAGCCAAGGAAAAAGAATAAAAAAAAAAATGAACAGAGGCTCAGAGACCTGAGGGATGCCAACAAGCATTCTAACACCCATGTAATGGGGATTTCCCAAAAAGAAAAAAAATGTTTGAAGAAATATTGGTCATCCAATGTGATAAAAAAATCATCCAAATGTGATAAAAAAAATATTCACCTACTCATTCAAGAAGGTCAGTGAGCTCCAGGTAAAATAAACTAAAAAAATAATCACCTCTAAGGTTGGTAACTGATTAGGAAACAGAGGAATAACAACTAAGTAGGTAAAACAGGGGGATTGAGCCACAGCTGTTAAAAAGAGATAACTTATGCATTAAATCACTGGGAGCTGCAAAAAACAAACAGAAACAAAAACGAAAATCACATCTAGACATAGCGTAGTTCACCCGAGAACATCAAAGGTGAAGAGAACATCTTGAAAGCAATCATATTCAAGGCCCTCTCAATAAAAGGAAAGCTGACTTCTTCTCAGAAACCATGGAATTCAGGAAGCAGTGAGATAATATATTCGAAGTGCTGGGATAAAAAGTAAACTGAGAACAATTCTATATCCAGCAAAACTATCCTTCAAAATGAAAAAGAAATTAAGATATAGTCAGAAAACTTAAAAATAGAACCCATCACCACTAACAATTCTGATCTACAATAATTACTGAATTGAGTTCTTGAGGCTGCAATGAAGGAACACTCAATAGTCACTTGAATTCACATGAAGAAGTAAAGAGCATCAGAAAGCACAACCACATAGGAAAATAGAAAAACCAGAATATATGTCTTTTCTATTGTAATTCTTTTCTTTTAACTATCTCATTTAAAGGCAAATGCGCAAAGCAATCATTTAAAAATTGGGTTGATGGTGGCCAAGTCATGGAAACAACCAAAGTGCCCTTCGATGGATGGCTGGATAAGGAAGCTGTGGTGCACACACACAATGGAATATGACTCAGCTATGAGAAAAGATGAAATAGGGCCATTTGTGACAACACGGATGGACCTTGAGATCGTCATGCTAAGTGATATAAGCCAGACAGAAAAAACTGAGAGCCGTATGACTTCCCTCATATGTGGGATATAAAACTGAAAGCAACAGAGAAACAAAAACTCATGGACATAGCCAGTAGTTTAGAGTTTACCTGAGGGCAAGGGTGGAAGGGCAAATGGGCGAGGAGGGAGGGTGTCACGTACACGCTGATGGAAAGAGAACTGAGTCTGGGTGGTGAACACATAATGCAACACATAGTTGTAGAATTGTACACCTGGAACCCATGTAATTTTTGCTAACCAACATCACCCCAATAAATTTAACAATAAAAAAGTTAACATTTTAAAAAATTGTGTAGATGTATTTATACTGTATAAAATGTAACTTGCATGACAATTACATCACAAAGCAAGAAGGAGAGAATGTATCCCTATTAGAATAAATTACTTGTATGCTATTGATTAAATTGATATCAAGGTAACCTCAATAGTTGCCCCGGGGTTTACAAAAAGGTATTCATGTAATTCCCAGGGCAACCATAAAACAACAATAACAAAATAATTTAAAGAAATAAGAAAATTAAAATGGTACACTAGAAAATCTATTTGACACACAAAAAAGGCAGTAAAGGGGGAACAGAAATACATGCAGAAAACAAATAGTAAAATAGCAGATCTAAATCCCACTTTATCAATAATTACATTAAATGTAAATGAAGTAATCACTCCAATGAAAAGGACAAGATTGGAAGATGGATAAAAAAATTAAGTAATTTTACTATTTACAAAAGACACACTTTAGATTCAAAGGCACAAGTAGATTAAAAGTAAAAGAATAGGAGAAAAATAACATGAAAGGTACTAAACATAAGAAAGCTTAGTGGGCTATATTAATATCAGACAAAACCAACTTCAAGACAAAAATTCTTTCTAGAGATAGACATTTTATTATGATAAAATGATCAATACACCGGGAAAATAAAACAAATATATATATATATATTCAACAAAGCCCCAAAATACATGAAGCAAAAACTGACAGAATAAAAGGGAGAAATAGACAATGTGTCGATAAGAGTTGTAGAAATCAATACTATGCTTTCAATAATAGAAGGGTGTTGCATTAAGGGCAATTTTACTTCTTAACTGAAGGCACCTGTAGCCACGCACTCGCCAGCACCAGACCCTAAGCGTTTCTGACACATCCCCTCCTTGGCCATCATCATCATCATACCATCACCAAATCTTAAGCTGTATCCTAAATCCATTGAAGTCTCTTCATCACCTGGGGCATCGCCTTAGGTGAAACCACCATCACCTCTCCTCAGACTGGACAAAGAGACTCCCCACGAATCTCTCTGATTTCCTCCTTCAGTCCCCACTTTTCTTCCGTTAGTTCATTTTTCATGTAACAGCAAACGCCAGATATTTTTCCACGCTTGCTGGGTCCTGTCACTGCGCTTGCGTGACCCTCACAGACTGTCCATTCTATGTAAAATCAAATCCACATTCTGTCCACGGCCTACGAAACTCTGTATCACCTGTACCTGCTCTGTTCTCAGGGCTAACTTGGCATCACCGAATGTCCCTTCGCATAACATGTGGCCTCACTCCGGTTGTCAAACTCAGAAGCTCCTTTTCAACGTCGCTTCCAAGCTCGCTATTCCGTCCACTCAAATTCTGCAGGTTTCCGCTTGACTATGGTTTCGACTGTCCAGTCCAACCACATGTCCTCACAGCTCTCTGTCTTTGGGCACTACACACGTTCCTTCGTTGGGCAGATTCCCATTTTTCATTAGTGGTATTATGAAAAGAATCTTTAAAAACTGAACCCAACCCTTGTAAGTTTGCAATCTTCTTTCTAACAATTTACTAAAGAAAGATGCGTACATCAAATTTTAACTCGATAGTCAAAAATAATTGCAAAATGCGAAATGTTCCCCGTGACTTTCACAGACTACGTTTAATCTCCTGTGAATGATTTCTCTTTTGAGGTAGACTGTGAGGAGAAAGGAAAAGATTTATAAATCTCTTCATGTTGAGGTAGCTGCAAAAATATGTTTTATGCCTCAATTCTGCCTGGATGTTTTTTTTTTTTCCCTGAGATCAAAAAATCTTTTTATCTCTGATTATTCCATCTCACTCACTGTCAACATGCATAATCTTGGCTTTCTAGAATTTTATAAAGGTCATTCAAATATGCTTTCATCAAGCTTTAAACACTTATGCTCCTATGGTCTTCATTATCAATAATGGTCAGTGGTGTCACGCTTTATGGTTATTTCAGACAAACTACGAGGCCTGTTAGGGAGTTTGGGTTGAGAGACATTGAGTGGGTGCAACTCCTTAGAATTAAAATGGATAAGCATACATTTTTAAACATTTTTTGAGAATGCATTTCCTTTATTTAAAATGTCGGTAATATTAAGGACCTTGCGTTTAGCTTTTAGAAAGGGAGCAAACTTTTCAGCTATTTTTATTTTAATATACTTTTAACAGTCTCTTCGATTCTTGCTGTTTGGAGATGACAGTGACTTCCTGGAAGAGCCTTTCTTACGAAAAGTGATGGATAAAATGGAGAAGTTTAGCTCGCACGAAGTATACATTTCATTCAACATTTGGTGTCCTTAGTGCAGCAAATGTTTCTTTGTGATAGAAACACCTGACACCGTGCCCAGAAGTTACTTTGAGAAATGAATTATTTGCATCAAAAGTCTTGGGGAGGGGTAGATTCTGATTAATTTTCACTGTCAGTACACAAATAGGGTACGTCTTTTTAAGTTTTAAAACTATATATCATTTATATTGTATGAGAATTGTAGTTATCACACAATGTGTCTCCATAACACGGTCAGTGTCTTTGTCTGCCTCGGACAGAAAATGCTTTTCTATACATGCGTGGACATGCACGTCTCTTGCATTAACAAGGTACTTCGGTGAGAACATTTTATTAAAATGAGCAGGTGACTAGAGGCTAAATAATCAGGAAGCTACTTTTCAATGATTCTATTCCTCTTCTCTGTTATTCCCGAGTCATCAATTTTGAGTTTAGTTTTTTCACTAACGAAAACCAGTCGTTGGGATAATGTTTAACCCTTGAATGGACTCTTTTTGCCAAAGGGAACATGAAAATGGTCTCAAATGCACATCCACTCATACTGTGAAGACCTCAAATAAATCCCTTACGAGAAAATGAGACCATCCCAATTCCTCCACACATTGCACAGACTTTTAAATTTTCAAATTGCAGTTGACTTGGGAAAAAAAAACTGACTCATTGCATCGCCCAGTGGGAACGGTAGATACCAAACACATCTGGAGAAAACGCTGGAACATCCACTTCACCAGGATGGCAAAGAAACGAGGAACAGAGCGTAGCAGAGGAAGAAAAGTTCCAGAAAACAAGTTTCAAATCTTCAAGGGTCTCAGAAACTCAGATTCCCTCTAGAGATAACAAATGGGAGTTGTGTGTTGGGATCGTTCTGATGAAGGTCACTGAGTTACAGGGACTTGGCTACTTGGTGTGCCTCTGAGGTTCCACGCAGGGGGGTTCTCAGCCGCTACCTCACCCAGTGCTCCTACAGCTGGTATTTTTACATCATTACTGTGAGTACTGTGAAGCACTCTTGTTGCTCTTTTGAACCTTCTTCTACTTAATAAAAAAAAAAAAACCAAACAAACAGAGGACATATGTATTTGGCACATATGCGTAATATTGCAACAACCTAATACCAGGAACTGGCAATTAACCTAACAGAATTTGAGAGCAGGTAACAAGGAAATTCTTCTCGAAAATTCCAGATTCTTTTAGGCAGTGTCAATCCCAGAATTGTATGCAGGGGAAACTAAGGAGCAATAGTCTAATAACTCTAATTTAAATAGGAGGCCAGAGAGATTCCTAGAAGTGACCTGTCCCCCCACCCCCACCCAAAAAATGCACTGTTTTTAATTGGATTGCCTATTTATTTGGGAAAGCTTGAATAATTTGACTAGCAAGCATGATTTTTTCACTCGGTTTGTATCTTTATTTGGTGACTTAGAGAAGAGACACAATGAAGACTTGGATGTCTTCGTTGTGTACAAAGAGGAAGACAACAGTCCCTAAGAGATGAGGGGAAGTAAAAACATTATGTGCCTCGACTTGTTAAATCAGCAAATATATCTATACAGCAATCGCATTACAAGAATGTGCATGTGATTGAGAATTAGGATCTTAAAGAGAAGTGTAGCTCCTGGCACACATAACCATTCCCAGTGTCACCAAACGCCAGACCCAAAGGCACTGCACCGAAGTCACTTGTAAACTCAATCGTGTCCTTAACAGTTGTCACTGAGCCAGTCCTGGCTCATCAATGTATATCCTCGTGGTCAAGGACCCGTCCACCTGATTAATAGTTGTTTGGGGCCATCTGCTTCCTTCATCCTGTACCTTACACACGTACCTTGTACGTTTGCTCCGCCACACGGGGAAACGAAACAAGACAACAGGCTCTGTTGCTTCAAGGGCGATGGCCCGTCGAGGCTCGTCTAAAAGGCATCCTGAAAATATTCAAGCTCTGCCTTGAAGGGAGTGTCATACTGAGCTTTCCCATGTGGAGTCGAGAGCAAGTTCATATCTGGTGACACTTAAAACGTTCTCTGTTTCCTGGACCTCTTCCAAACCCCCTTCCTAGACTCCTGGACACGTGTTACTCACCTAACCGCCGGCCCAGTGGGACTTCCTGTGCTTCCCGCAAGGCCTGCCACGTCCGACCTTTGTGTCCATGTTCTCACCATTTCTTCAATCCAGAACGTTCTTCCCATTATTCCTATTGTTCCCATCATAGTGTTCTTCTTGGAATTGTACCTGTGATATCTTCCAAAGAGCTCTTGGATGCCACGTTCTTTCTGAAGCGTTTCTTGCTTTCTCATCTATTAGACGTAACCGGCCCATCACATCGGATCGCCTCCTCCTTTGTGGCCTTCTGCGCACGTATACCGCTGTGCACCCCATGTTACCTTACTGCTACTTTTCCCGTTCTTTTTCTCTGTGTTGTTAAATGTGTGGGGTGACATTGATTAGGAAAAATTCCGCAGGTTCCAGGCGAACGCCTCGTCTATGTGTTGTGTGTGTGCTCACCGCCCAGAGTCAACTCTCTTCCCATCACCGCGTCTTTGTGTCCCTGTCCCCTCTCTCCCACCCCTCCCCCCGCCGTACCCGCAGATGACCACTAACCACTAAACTACTGACCGTGTCCATGAGCATTTGTTTCTTTGTTGCTTTCAGCTTTGTGTTCCACAAATGACTGAGGTCATGTGGTTCTTAGTTTTTCCTGTCTGACTTACTTCGCTTTGCATGATGGCCTCAGGGTCCATCCGTGTTGTCACAAATGGCCCCATTTCGTCTTTCCTTACGGCTGGGTGATACTCCATGGTGTGTATGGACCACAGCTTCTTTAGCCAGTCGTCTATCAAAGGACATTTTGGCTTAATAGTAGTTTTTTGTCCTGTGGCTTTTCCTTTTCATTAAAGTTATTAAATTGTAATCTCTTTGGGGACAAAAGCAGATACCATTCCCCTCTTTGCTCCTTGTAGCCACTGTTTCTTAAATACTTCTTGCCTTGAAAGCATCTGCCAATGCCATTGTCTGGTTCCCACATACAGAGGTAATAGTTGACGGTGCTCCTTGAGCCGCCGACGCCTCGGTGTAGTGAAGAAGCACAAACACAACCCACCGAACCAGATTCTGCACTTTCAAAAGGAACCCGGTAACTCAGATGTACCTTACAGTTTGTGAAACTTTATAAAGTTCATATATTTTGAATTCAAAAGTCGGTGTCTGAGGTCAAGGCTTCACCATATGATATGATAATATGGTTGACGTTGCATTAAAAGTTTTTAAAATCTGAAACTATTAAAGATTTAGATACAAGATTTAAACAAATCAAATATGACTTTATTCCTTCAGGCATTTCATTGCTGTATGAAAAGCCATGTTTTCTTTGGTGTCATTTGTAAATAGAACTTCATGGTCTGACTGAGTTTGGTGGGGGTAGATGGGTTAGGTTAATTGGAAGGTAAAAATAACAATTTTCAAAAAGCCGTATCATCAAATATATTACATAATTTCACACCTGTTCTGGACTCTAATTCATGGAGGGTTATGGAAAGTAAGTATTTTAGGAGCTACAGCACCCTAACTTTCTACTATCATTTATCACTGTAAAAATCATTTCTATAATCGTGCAAGTCTTGCTTACATTTCTTGTTAATTAGCTTTAATTATACTTTCAGCCAATTACTCAAAATCTGACCTTTTCTAACAAAAGTCAGGCAAGAAGAATGTAGGTGAGGCACAGGAACTAAACTGTATGCAATAACCAAATTGGCAATATTAATTTTTTAGTTTTTGCTTACCTACTCAACACTTGAACGACCCATTACTTGTTACATTTTTCTCTTATCCATTACTTTTACTACAGAATTCCCCAATAAACTAGAATATAAAAATGTTATTTAACCTTTTCACTGAGAGTAGCTTAAATGGACTTTTGATGATCTGAAATGAATTTTGCTGATAGCTCTCATGTGATCAAGACTCATTACTTTGTATTTAAAAATATATATCCTATAAATAAAACTTGGAGTTGCATTAGCTGTGGGAAAATACATCTTTCATTTCATGTTAACCTACTAATGCTACTTTTTTTCAAAAATAAAAGTTACAAGCTACGTTAGTTTCTAAGGTATGTAAATTTAGCACAAGCCGTGTAATGGGACAGGGGAACTGGACTGTGGCCCAACCCGGGTCCTTTGTTGTGGGCGATCCACCCACGTTCTGTAGCTACTTGTGCCTGAAATTCATCCTCACCAGGATCAGAGAACAACTAAAAATTCTGTGAACTTGGAAATTGTTAGGGATTTGTTAAAAACACATCTCTTGAATGGTACATGAGGGTAAACTAAAATGCGTGGGATATTTATTTTAAATAACCTTTATTTTAACGGGTGGCAAATAAATATAAAGGGTAAATTTAAATCATCAAGAAATTCCTTTTATGGTTTTACATGACTCTACCTAGCTGTGATTTCACTATATTATCAGTTTACTTCACGCTTTTACACCAAAAATTACACCCGGAAGTTTTCAATATTATTTTTAAAATCCCTCCTAAAATTATTTTAATGATTGCCTAACAGTCTGTGCTATATGTGCATTCATTTATTTTAACTATTAACATAACAACTTATTCCTGAGCAATTCTCAGGTTTTTAAGTACGTCTTCATCTCTGGAGTCCACAAGTTCTGCTTCACGATAATATTTTCTGATCAAGTCTACTTGCTTCTATGTAGAAATCCTAAAGGGGAGATTCTCGAGGTCTTAATTACAGATGGTTGACTATTTAATTTGCTTCCAATACTGTAAAGATCATATTTACAAATAAAAATTTGTCTGTGTTTTTAATAATTTTAATGCTTGCTTAGTACCTTTATAGATCAGGTCACTTGGTTGCTACAGGAAACCAACAGCATTAGGTAGAATTTGGTACTTTTAATAAAATCAATAGATTGTTGTTGTTGTTTTGCTAGAAGGCCTGGAAATATAAGGAAAAGAATAGAAAAAAGTTTGTCTAAACCCCACATTCTCCTTGATTTTACCCTCGACTTTCACAGCTCTCCCTTTGGTGTTCTTTCCTCCCAGCTGAATTTCAAATCCATTGAGGTTCGGGACTCTTACCTTAAAATCCTGGGATTCCACCATTTCTAGCACAGTGTTCTCTATATTAGGATCTGAATTATTAACGGCGATGAGAGTGATAGTAATGATAATGAACACAACAGGAACGGAAGGACGAACTTTAATCTACAGGCCATCAGCAAGGATTGGTTTGGGTTGCAGATTCAGCAGCGCCGAGTGCTCCAAGCTCTCCCGTCCCCCGTGTGACGTCCTCATTGAAGTCTGCAGCACGCAGCGAAGGGAGCTTGTAAACAAGGCGGGAGCACACCCTCCACGTCGACTTCATTGGTTCAATTGTATGTTTAATAAAAGTCAGTTATATGTGCACTCAAAATATTTATTTCAATGGGACTTGTTACTGACATAATTTAAATATTTCATAACTCAGTGGAATAGGAGTGCAGAAAAACAATTCTTGTTTTCCTGGAAGGTGAATATTTTACAAAGACTAGATAAAGGCCAATTGACCGGAAAAAAGTTATTGTAGATATAAATCTCTTTAAGATAACTGTAAAAGGTGAAAGAAAAATATTTTTTCAATCCCGAAGAACCATTCTATTTAAACTTAAATACTTTAAATATGTGTTTTAAGTTCTTGACCTAGTTGAAAGACCACGAAACCAGGAATTATTGATAATTCAAATGGGTTGAGATTTGTTCAAGAAAGACATTGGGGACCTCCAATCAGCATATTCATTCTATAAACAAAAATAGCTTTTTACACACACACACCCACACACACACACACATACATATTTAAAATAAATTTTAACACATGTTTAAGGTGTGACTCTATCTTTTAATGACTTCCTATTGTTAAACAGTTATTTTAAAATACACTAAAAGGAATAAGAGGGCTTAAATTTTAGATTTAAAGTAGGGTCTAAATTGATGTCGCTGTTCTGACACTAGCAAAAGAAATTTGGGCTGCACACTACTTTTCTCTAAGCCAAATTTCTCTCACGATAAGACATAGGAATTGGAATAGCATACTTGTATTAAGCTGTCATTATAGATGCAGTGAGTTCCAAACATATCATGAGAAGGAGGAAAAAATAAAACTAGTTAAAACAAAATTATTTAAACTAAGTATTAAAATCAAGGGAAAAATAAGGAATCGGTGCATTTCATTAAGCATGGAATAGTCCCTCTCCACGGTCCGTTCTTTTCATAATTGAACAGCATCTACGCCCCCATGTCTTAGCAGGGAACATGGCTGCCCAGGCCGACTCTACATTTCCCAGGCTTCCTTGCAACTAGGAGTAGGTACATTCTTACTAATGGCATGTGAGTGGAAGTGATTTATGGGGAGAGGGAAGCATATTCTTAATGGACACAGCGCCTCTCCTGGGCTGAAACGTACTTATGCTGCAATGAGCCAACATTGCCTACAGACCACACAAATACCCTAGAATGCGGGAAAGCACCAATATGGAAGAAACTTGGTCTGACTTTGTCGACCAGAGCGCTCCCTCTTAGACTACACAATGACCTCAGGACTGTTATGCAAATATTAAATAAACGTAGAGCATGTTTGGGTTACGGTATTTTACAGAGTACCTTACTTAACCCGATATTTTTATCACAGGTTCTTTCTTCCAGCAAAAGAAGCAATTACTGTGTATTTTTATCAGAGGATTAATTTGTATTTATAATTGCATTGTAACTTTTGACCCATGTAACAAAATTAGTGTCATTTAAAGATATTTCTGTATATCTCTACCCAAATATATATGTATGCTTCTTGAGATCAGACTCTTTTCTCTGGAAGCTTTGCTATCAAGCACGCATCTCAGTAATGACAACACTACACATATTCATCATGCATGAGAGTATTACGATATGAAAATAAAACACAGACTTGGAGTGGTTCAGACCTCCGCTTCTGTGCTTATTAACTGAATGACTTTGGGGCTAATGTTTAAATATGAAGTCCTTACTGTATATTGGCTACTTAAATAAATGCTGCTACTTCCAAGTGTACTCTATAAAATGTATAGAGAATTGCAAAGCAAGGTGAACAGTGTTTTGAATTCATCACAGTTTGATATAATCATGTTGTTTTGTTGTTGTTGTCATTGATGATAATGATTGAGATCCTCATAAGCTACTTTAGAAGGATTTTAAGGGTGTGATGGAATTTTCCTCTTGTGTTTTCTATATACATTTTGCCTTACTGAGGTAATCGCCACTTAAAAAGACAATTTGGATAAACAATCACGGATCCATCAGCTTTATTTCTCAGAATCTTTTGTTTTCCTGATAATCTTCAAAATAAGTTTTGAAAAATTTTCCAAATGTAAAATTTTATATTATGTTTCACTTTCAGAAACTCAAGATCAATTTCAAACTATGTTACAAAGCTACAGCAATCCACACTGTATCATACTGGCACAAATACTTAGACCAGCAGAACAGAGAGCCCAGAAATAAGCACATGTGGCCAACCAATGGTCAGCAAAGTTGCCATGACTACACAGTGGGCCAAGGGCAACCTCCTCAGCAAGTGGTGTTGGGAAAACTGAGGACCCACGTTCAAAAGAATGAACTTGGACTCCTAGACGATACAAAAAATCATCTCAAAGTAGATTAAGGACACAAATGTATAATTAGACCTGGAAATACGTACAACTCCTAGAAGAAAACAAAGGGGAAAATTTCCTTGGTGTTGGAGTTTTGGCAATGACTTTTTGGAGTTGACATCAAAAGAACAGGAAAGAAAAGAAAAAATAAACAGGTGAGACGTCATCTAAAGCTAAAGAAGATTCTTCACAACAAACTATATGTCAGACAAAGGGCTAATATCCAGAACTCATACAACTCTATGGCAAATAAATAAGTAAATAACCCGAATAAAAAAATGGGCAAAGTACTTGAATAAGCATGTTTTCCCCCAAAACGACATGCAGATGGCCAACATATATGTAAAAATGTGCTCAACATCACTAATCAATCAGAAAGATGCAAATTCAAACCACCATGAGACTTCACCCTTCATCTGTTAGGATGGCTCATTATCAAAAAGACAAATGATAACAAGTCTTGGTGAAGAAAAGAGAACCCCTGTGCCCTACTGGTGAGAATGTAAACCGATGCCGCTATATGGAAACCAATATAGAGGAGCCCCTAAAAACGAAAACTAGAACCACCATGTGATCCGGCAATCCACTTCTGGTTACAGATACAAAAGAAATGAAATCAGTAACTCGGAGAGGTATCTGCAATCCCATCCTCATTACGTAGTAGTCACAGTCGTCCAGATACAGAAACGACCTACGTGTTCATCTGACGGATGAATGGTTAAAAAAAAAATTGTGATATGTATATACCATGGAATGTTATTCAGCCTGAAAAAGTAAAAGAAATTCTGACATTTGTGACATGGAAGAACCTGAAAGACATTACGCGAAATAGCCAGACACGGGAAGATGAGAGCTGCATGATTTCACTTATTTATGGGATCTAAGGAAAAAAAGTTGCACTCATAGGAACAGAGAGTAGATTGGTGGGTACCTGGGACTCGGGGTGCGGGTTGTGAAGAACGGAGGTGTTGGTCAGAGTGAACAAACTTCCACTTACGACTAAGTTCTGGCAACCAAAAGTACAGCACAGTGACTAGTTAATAATGTACTAACAATAGTGTATTGTATCCTTAATATGTGTTAACATCATAGATCTCAAGTATTCTCATCACCAAAAAAAAAAAAAAAAGAGGACAATATGAGGTGATGGATATGTTAAATTAACTTGATTTTGGTAATCAAGCCACAATGTCTATATATCAAACCATCAAGTTATACAACCTAAATATGTTCAACTTTTTAAAATTACTTTCAGGTGTATGAAACAACGTGGTGATTAGATACTTACACACCTCACAAAGTGATCACCCCAGCAAGTCCATCACCTGTCTGACACGTAGTACGTGGACATTACAATGCCACTGACTGTATTTCCTATCCTTGTACAACTTTTATTTGTTAATCATACCTCAATAATGCTGCAAAGAATAAAAAAAAATTGAGGTTATCACCACTATATACCTGATATGTATTTCATACTTTGGAAACATTTGGATTAATACACATGAAAGAAAATTGTTTCTATTTCAGTATAATACATAACAATTTATCCTTTGAAGAGGTGGAATTTAGCGTATGATGCTTTATCGGATTTAACAATGAATTTTAAGAGCATCTTCTTTGGAATTTACTATCATGAATAAATACAAACTTAGACTGACTAAGTTTTAGCTGTAGTAATACTCCCCTCGTGCTAACAATGGTGTATTATGAGGAACAGATATTCATGGTTACTGCTAGTGGGATCGCACGCCACCACCACATTTTTGTAAAGAAATTCATCAATAAGAAGAGACAAATCTGCACTCTATAACCTCGTACGTCTATTTCTGGAAACCTAGCCTAAGGAATAAGGACAGACGTGAACAAGGAGCCCAGCGAATAAACGTGACAGCAGCCTTATTTAAATAACAATATTTAAAATAACCCAATTATCCCAAAGGGCTAGCTAGGCCAGTTAAATAAATTCCACACGTAAGTGAAATAATTAAGCCTACATAGTATGAAGAATCTCCTTATTGGGGTAAGTGCTTATGATGGAATGTTAAAGGCGAATCGCTTCAGAGTAAAACATGATTCTTGTTGAAGTGACCGTACCTTTTCATGGCAATAATCTAAGTGAAAAGATAACGAAGACTTGTACATCCTTTCTACGCTTTTCTGTATTTCCTCCAATTTTTATATTGGGAATTTTTATGATTTAAAGAAAAGTATGCTTTTAAAAACCATCTCCCTGACCTCACCTTTGATGTTCAATCCCTCCTGCAGTACTCAACACAGTTAGGCCTCGGGAGACACGGCCGGCGCGGCGCACCCGGTTACGCACGAGGCCCCAGGAGGCGTTGCCGCTTCCGCCCTGTTTTCGGGGTACAGTTTATCTTCTCTCGTATTCCCTCCTGATTAAGGAACACGTCCTCTCACCTTCTGTTTTAAGGGGCTGGTAGCCTCCGGGATTTTCCCCCAGTTTGTGTTTGCACAAGGCCCTCTGGCCCATTGCTCATGGTAGAGTAGGAAAAAGGAAACATCTGGGTTTCGGGGGGGCAGGAAGCAAATATGGTAAGAACAAAGGCACGAAAGATGGATTTCATTTCAGCACCGACTCTCGTCAATCGTACGGCTTCCTTTTGTCACATAAACACACATGGCAATCAAAATGACACACACACACATGGCAGTCAAAACGCTGAAAGCATCTTTTTTCTTCTCGCGCTCTCAAAAGTGCGCCTTCCCATGATGGCAAAAGCAGGAAAGAAAGTTGAGCTAAAAACCTGGACATCTGCTCCTCTAACCACGCAACGAAGGACATTAGGAGCAGAGCACGCCTTCCCCACAGGGTCTACTTCCCAACACAACGCCTTGTGGTGACGGACGTGCTCGGGGTCTGCACTGTCCACCAGCCACGTGTGGCTACTGAGCACCTGCAAGGGGGCTAACGTGACTAAAGAACTGAATTCTTAGTTTTGTGTCATTTTAATTCATTTACATTTAACTCATCACACGTGTGTACAGGCTACGCTCCTCAACAGCGCAGGCCTATTCAAATTTAACCTGACCTCCGGGTACACGTGGCTGACGTCGGGATCACTATTTAGCTATCACTTCTTCTTATCTATTATTAAAATGAAATTTATGATAATAAACAATTTATAATGATCAACAGCTTATGAGAAGAATTTTTAAGAAAGTCGAGGAATCGTAGCTATGATTATTGCCAAATTCAGTCATACTTAGAAAATTAAACACTGAATTTTTTTCAATGTAATAAAACAAAGCCATATTACAAAATTCCATGTGGTACCAAGATACTGGGTGTAATCCAAATAAATACATGAAGGTTAAAATTAATTGGAAAAATATCCAAACATAGTAAAAAGAAAAAGAAAATAAGAAGATTGTATGTTCATACTAAGCCTCAAGCATTAAATGGGACTGGATTTATTTTTTTAACAAGTTATAAAACGCAGCTAGTGAACAAATTCTCTGTATATAAGTGCAGTAACATTGTACACAATGGGACACATACATATTTAAAATGATTTTATATTATCACCTTATAAAAGTTATAAATCCTTGCTCTAAATAGAAATGTTTTTCATATACAGGACAGTAGAAAAACTCCATATTGCAGTTAACCGAGGCGGCCACTGTCATCACTTGACCTGTTTCCTTTCTTATTTCTTCACCACGACGTCTTCCTACGGAATCGGGCGACATTGTTAAAGGTGCTTCGGGAACATTTTAGATGGCAGCGTGGTGTTCCCTCGAGCGGCTGTGCCCAATTCGCTCTTACGACACTTAATTTCTTCGGTTTTATGTTAAAATAAGACTAGGATAAACACTCACCAATTCGCTTTTTAATTTTGGTTGTCTTGCTCTCGAAGAAAGTTCGTCAGGGTCATATTCTGAGAGCATAGCGCACGACCTATGAACAGAAAGAACAGAGAGAGAAGAGATCTGCACAAAAGGGTTCGGAGCAACTAGGACTCGGACTTGGGTCACGGCTAAGGCCCCCCAGAAAGTTACCGCCAGCGTTCCTCTGTCAATGGAAGTGGCCTCGTGTCACACACCGGAGGGCCTGCGTGCGCTGGGAGCCGTCGATGACAAATGCTCCTTGTCAACAGGCCGAGCGGAGAGGGGGGCCCGCGGCCCTGGCCGGGGCGCCTCGCCATGTGCTCTGGAGCCCCCTCGCCTGCCACCTCGTCTCCACCTCTTCTCGGCCTGGGGTCACGGGTGACGTGGGGATGGCGGGGCTGACTTCCCGTCCTCAGTTAGTGAACAGGGAGGTCAGGCAGGTCCAGGGCTGGCCCGACCCCCAAAGAACTTCGTAGGCGGTCTGCCAGGGTCGAGTGCAGCACCCCGACAGGCACAAAACAGCAAAGAATTCACACGGAGTGCGTAAAGGCGGGTCAGGCGAAGCCCGGGCACACGGATCCGATTTGGAGGGAACGAGACGACCCAACGAGAAGCCGCTTCCCCCCTGGGGCACACAGCCCATCGTCAACGTGTGCCGGACACGGAGCCCCTTGTGTGACAGCGTAACGCAGACGGAGCGGCACGTCGCTTACTCACGCCGGCGCCCGAGCGCCGGCCGGGCCGCCCCTCGCTGCGCCTGCTGCCGGGCGGTGGCCCCGCAGGCGGCACGGCAACCCGCTCAAAGGCTGAGACACAAGCTGAACGGGCGCTTTGGGAATTGCACAGACGGCTCTGCTGACACGACGCCCGACGTTCTGAGCTGACATCAAAGCCCCCAAACCAACAAACCGTCTGCAATGACAGGAGCAGCTGCCACATCTGCCCCCACATTAGGCTGCGTTTCAAAGCCTGGAGCCCACCGCAAAGCAGGGCACAGACCCAGGAGGAAGGCCGCCCAGAAGAGCGGGAGCCTCCCAACCCGACACATCAAAGTGACACGCGGGGGCGCATGTGGCCCGCACGCTCGGGCCTCACTGCACGGGCTCAGGCAGCCGAGGCCAAGCTGCGCCTGATCCCCGCGCGGCCAGGGCCGCGGGCCTTTGCTCTGCGCTCGGCCGACGCAAATTGGTTGCAGATCAGAGCCCCGCGCTGTCACAGAGCGTCCCATCACTTCAAAGGGCCATTTCCACGCCGCGCGCCTCTTCCAAACACCCATTTCTTAATGCAGCCACATGGAAACCAACCATTAGGTATAAATAAAAGTTAAAAAGAAGCTTCGTAAATGAAGAAAGCCTTAATTCGTACACTTAGGGATAGATGCTTGGAGGAAAGGCTTTTTCGTTTGTTTTGCATATAAATTACCAATTTGGAGGGCGTTTATCTTCTAAAGCATGAGCTATTTAACAAGAACTTGGAATACTAATATCTATTAAGAGAGGAGAGAAATAGTTATATGTTTTAGAAGCGATTTGTAATGGAAGAGCCTACTGTCATAAGGTTTGCACTAAGGAATCATTGCTTTATGGGGACAACGTAATATCTTTAGCAGGACAGTTTGCAGTTAGAGATATGCATCACATACAAGAAAAGCTCGATATATTAGAAGTCTAAATTCTTTTATTCAGGGTTCACAGCCCTTCACGATCCTACCTGTATTTGGTGGCACACTGCCCCATTATTCTAAAAAACAAACAAACAAACAAAAACCAAAAAAAAACTCTCTATGTGTGAATTGCCCAAGTTAACTTCACAATTACCTAAGGGGACATTAATTATAATTAGTGGAACGCTGATAATTAATCCTATTAAGTGAAATACGCGTGAGTTTTCACTGAACATACGCACTGAAAAAAAAACTCAGAAATATGCAGTGATTCTAAATAGATGACAATGAAAAGACAAAAATGTAATGCTATAATTCTAAAAATGTTGGCCTTAAATTTAACTAAGTGAGGTTTTGAGAGTCAGGAAACGTTAGGACGAATCTCAGCGCTCTAAACGTCATCCAAGTAATCCCGCAGGAGCGTACTGAATTGTGTCTTAGAGCTTTTTCCCAGCATTCCGATGGAGGTCCAGTTTCATCGACGTTAAACAATTCCGATTTCTGTCCGAGATATAGCTTAGATCGAGTCACATGATGTCACTTGTTGGAAAATATAAGCACTAAGTACCTTGCAGAAGGGCAGATTGCAATGGGTAATGACCCATTCATCACGATGGGGGGACGTGGGAGAAAAAGCATGATCCCTGCCCCCCCACAGAGTGGTCTCCGTGGTCAGTACCTGGTGCCGATGTGGCCCCAGGAGGAAGCAGAAGCATTCTTTTGCCATCGTGGGTGGTGGGCATTTCTGGACATGCATGCGCCCCGCACTTAATGCCACAAGATTGTCTCCCTGCATAGTGTATGAAGTGACCTCAATCAATGCCCTTTGTCAGGGTATAAAACCGGTAGTGTGGCCAAATGGCCAAGAGACCATAGCTCGTGTCCTCAAGCGTTGGACTAGATGTGCCCCTTCGGGACACCTCCCTGATCTGCGCCCCAAGGCACCCAGGAAGAACCCCATCAGATGAGAACCTCGGGTTCTCCTGCAGCGGGAGCAGACCTGTGTGGTTCATGCCAATGCCAGTTCTAAATCGTGCCTTTCCTCCTGCAGGTGCTGACGTTCTCCACATCTTAACTGGCCAATAACTGCAACCACCTGCGCAGGCCTCCGTATACAAGCGGTTTGACGTCACTTCCGGAGCCGTCCCCTAGCCAGGGGGGTGGGGTCGGAGGGCAGGCAGTGGGGACGTGCGTGGGTCCTCGTGGCTAGAGTCCGAGTGGGGACAAAGGAACCGATGGGTGCACAGGCTTGCGTTTTCATGGTGTCCCTTTTCAAAGGTGTCCCTTTGCTTGTGACACCTGCATCTGATCTTTCTAGTAGCGGAGCTGTGCTCAAGGCTAATGGTCACGGCCGCTGCACTAGGGGAGTCTCAGCACCTACGAACGATTTCACTCGCAGCGCATTCCCTTCCGACTGGACGGGGACCTTTGAGGTGAGACTAAAGAACCTTGGCGACACGGTTACAGCCGGCGTCGGCGTGCATGTAACAGCGCGTAAAATTCCTTTCACGTAATCACCTGTGCGTTCTCACCGGCAGCCCGTCAGGCCGTTTACTGGGCCCGACCACGGGTTAGACCCGGCAGTTCGCAAAGAGAAAGACAGATGTGCCTTCAGGCATAAAGCTAGTGAAGTTGGCATAGCCAGGACCCCCCAAAACCTTCCGCCCCCGTATCACCCACAGACAGCTCCCGCACAGTCAGGTGTCAGAGAGCCCACGGTCAGAGGGTCAGGGCAAAAAAGCAATCACTTGGGCAATGCTCCATTTTTCAAGTTACCCTACAAGTCAGTTTTAAACAGCTGTTGGCATAGGCTCACGTGAGATATTTGGTGAATCGCTCTTAAGTAAAATTACAATTTTATCTTCTTTATGCCCCTAACAGATGAACAAGGGCACCTTGCTAGATCCGTTCTTAATTATTTAAAAACTATCGCAATTTGCTTGGCTCACAGAAAATGAGATGAGAGATACTGCGAAGTCGGTGAGCTATAAATCCTCAAGACTGTCTGCTTAAATCCCTTTCATGTCTGTTCTGTGAAAATACCAAGACAAGGCCGCGCTCCCTTTGCTGTTTTTTATAGCATGGGGCATGTCCTGCTTCACCGTATTCTTCAATTAGGCAAGGCCTCCAACTAGATACCATTGTTTGGAAATGGGAATTTTTGTTGTTGTTGTAGAATCAGGCACCATATAGTAGTGAAAGCGCATCTAATTTAGAAAACCTGGTTTACCCGGGGAAAATGCATGAGAAGAAAAAAGCTATAGCTCTTTTATCAATACCTCAATACATTGACTTCTGCCCCCATCCACTTAGCAAGTATGTACAGCATACCTATGATGGACACACACACACACACGCACACACACGCACACACACGCACACACACACACGCACACGCGCGCACGCACACACACACACACACACACACAGTCTCTATCTCTGAAACAGTCTATAAATGAGTCCATTTTGCTAGGTGCTATGGAGCAGAGTAAACCGTACAATGAATAATTGCTCAGGTCAGACCCCACCTTCCTAAGGAAAAGCACTAAAAGTCAGTAGACATTGGCCATAACCATCAGTAGACGTTCACCAGGGGGAAAGTTGGTGGAAGAATTGTCCATGATGAAGAGTCAGCATCAGTTGGTGTGCAGTTCAGTTCAAAGAGGAGCTTTGCTTCTTCAAGATTCAAAACCACAGCATTGTACACCAGGTACCGAGGCCACGGGAAGGTGTTTCTCATACAGCTCACACTCAGTAGGAAATAAAACAGCCAACATAAAGGAAAGAAGAGTGGGGCGAGGAGAAGGAGAGAGGGGGAGATTACAAACTTAGGGACAAGTATGTTTCTTCTTAAAAAAAGGAACAAGGCTGCCACGTGTCAGGGAGAGGAACTGGGGTTAGGAGAAACACAAAGATCTGAGGGAAGAAGCATAGTCCAGGCAGAAGACAGAGCCATTTCGGACTCGAGGTTGGAGATGGACGTGGTGGATTCAGGGCACACACACCCCAAAGCCAGAAGCCTGGGAGTCGGGGGATGAGCAGCATCCCAGGCACTCACGTAGGAGACACGTACGCTCATGGCGTGGGGTTCAGCTGTCACACCTGGGTCCTCCAGGACCCTGGTACGAGGGAGAACGTGGAGATGCGGATGAATCATGAGGGTCTTTGGGTACCGGGATGCCAAAAACGTGCACACATGTCGTAAGCGGTGTTATCTACGTGTGGTCAGCCTACGGACACCTTGAATATAGGCCAGTGAGACGGGGCTGACCGGACGTCCTGTGTGACACGGGACAGGACCATTGCTTTCTGTCCTGTTTAAAACGTGAAATCTGGTCAGCCTGGTATACCGCATGTAAAAAAGGCATTTTCAATAACGCCCTAAAAATAAGTCTTATAAATACTTATTTTTCTCTTAACTTGAATATATTGTGTCAGGAATATCCTAAATCGATTCGTGTCTTCATTAAAGCTTTCTGTCCAAGAAGACTTCACCCAAGGTAGTTTACGTTGAAAGGCTCCTATGCATCTCTAACTACATCAAGTTTAACATCATCTTAATTAAATCGAGATTTCTTTATTTCCCCCTGCTGTTTTAATGAGACTTTATTCTGCTTTCTGATATACAATAAAAATTATATTCATGCCAATCCATTATAAACCCTCCGGTTTTGAAAGCAAAGATACACTTTGATGGTATTAATTGTTTTAAAAAAATGAAGTTCCTGTGAAGGGACATGAAACGCAGCTGTTGACATTCTTAACAGATGAGTTGCAAATCACAATGCTATTTTTATTACTTCAACAAAGAATAGCAGGAGCTTCTGTGAAGACGTAATGGAATACTCTCTTTCCGCTCTCCTACCAAGGGGTAAGGCTAAAACAGAGAGACCTTCGGCAGAACTGGGAGTCTCTTGTAGGGGTCTTACAGGCGAACCTTTAGTATTGATTGTCACGAACATTTCTCGTGTTTTGCCCTTTTCTTACTAAGAATATATTTCAAAAACACATGAGCCATTGTCCGGGGAGAGAGAAGACGGCTGTCTCGGGATATTCTCATGATGGCAGTGGCTAGAATGTCCCATGTGCTAACCACAGACGTGCCACCATCGTCGGAAGCCACCGGGAGCAGTGGCAGCCAGCAGCTCTAGAATTAGAAACACTGTGGTATTTTGGCATCAGGTTCGAGGTTCCAAAGTCAGGGTTGACTTCTGGAACTTCGGGACCCCCCAAGGGGTTTGGGTCACAGGGAGACAGCTCTGGGGATGTCAGTCAACTTCTTCACTGAATGATCACTTACTCGTCACTCGATTTGGTAGGCACTCTGCTTCCTGGTGGAGCTTTTCATACATAAAGGACACAGTCCTCGTCATCTGTAGAAATTACACACTCGGGAAAGATTGGGAAAAGTAAAGAATAATCAAAATTCCAAGCCGTGAGTGTAATGACAGGAGGCAGTACAGGTTTCAGAAGTCGGTAAGAAGTGGGCAGTCTAGCCAGAAGGGAGTAACTGGGGACAGGGGACTGTCTTCGGAGGGGCACCCTGAAGAAAGCACTGCATATAGAATGCATGTGAGCCGGACAACAGATGAGGACAAGAAAGAGAAAAACCAGGCGGGGCATAGTGGACACGGTTGATTCCAGATCCAATATTCCTCTCCACTCTTGTTTCTTCTTAACAGAACTTACGTTTATCTGAGACAGCCACCCCTCCCATATACGACCCTGCGATCCAGGTGACACAAACCCACTCCCTAGAGCGGGCAAAACCACCCCTTGTTGAGAGTCACAGGTTCAGGGACGACTTCCATGGTTTGGCAATGGGCCTGTTGCCCAACACGGACTCTCTCCTGGCAGTCCCATTCTGTGCTGGCACTTGGTTCCAAAACTGCTATAGTCACTTCGTGTCTGGGAGAAAATAGTGTAGTGGCTAGAGATCCCAGAGGGCAGGTAGAGAGACCCCGAGCACTGGGCGAACTTTTCATGGTGAGGAGCTGTCCCAGATGTCCCAGACGTTCCGAGGCGTGAACCAATGTGCCCGGCATCTTGGACGCTGCGTGTGGAGGCTTCTACACGTAGAAGCATGGAGATCTTTCATGGATACCAAGAGGAAGTGGCCAGGACGCCACTCCGAGCAGGGTGCCCCCGGGGGACGACGGGCTACTCAGTATGGCGGGAGCCCGAGTACGGAAGTGGCGATGGAAGCGCTGTGCCCAACAGTGAGTCGTGGCCAGGACACGGCGGGTGTAAGCTGGTGGCACCGGGGCCATGAGTGCAGGCTGGGGCCCGCGTTCCGAGTTCGGAGGAAGCTGCAGCAGGGCGAGCCGAGGCGGGTGGCACTGTCCTTGCAGGGCGGGCTCTTCAGCTTGTCCTTGCAGTGCTCCACATCAAAAGGTCAAGTTTCCAATTTCTGGCCGTCGTGTGGCCCTCCTCTTAATGTCTGGCTTCCCAATGAAACAGCATTTGTCATCGCTGTCGTATGACGCAACCTCAACCACAGCCGTCACCAGCAAAAGCACTTCTACGTTTATACCTGCATATAGGAACTCAACTTTGACCCCCACGATCCTATCGACACGATAGCCTCCTCATCGACATGATAAATATACCATCAAGGCTGTCACACATGTGAGTGTGACATGCATGTGGAGCACCCGTGAACAGTGACAGAAGGTCGTGGAGGAGCTGTGAGAAAGACCAGGGTACGGACACCCACCGCGTAGGCAGGAGCTCCCCGTCGTCCACGTCACGAAGACGTCAGAACTGAACAACTTTGTCAGAAAGGTGCATGAGGACTGCACGGAAGGCTCCGCTCTGCAGGTGTGGTCGTGGAAGGTCCTGCAGTGCAGTGCTGAAGGCAGAATCAGGCCACCAGACCAGGCCGTGAAAGGCATTGCTTTGTGCTTCTCTGTATTGTGTAGCCCGCCGTCTGTGACACCGGCTTACACCGGCTTACGCCGTCTGTGGAATGCTTGTGGAGGCACTCTCTCCTGCTCAGATTTGCCATCCTACTTTCCCTCTCACACAACATTGATGATACTGAAATTTTACCAAAAAAAAAAAAAAAGAAGAAGAAGTTAGCAGTTTAGAAACCAACATCCCTGTAGTCAAAACATTTCTATTTGGAAATGACGGACACATCACCTTTTAAACATCTCTTTAATAAAGAACAAAACAGACCCCTTTGCCATGTTAAAGAGAAAGTACTCCAAAATTTATGACCTCTATCTCTTTGATATTTAAATAGTTTTTTATTGGTTTTTATTTGGTTTTCGTTTTCAAAACTCTATCCACTGTTTGCAGTCCTAACAGCCTAATTGACCTCCCAATGTGATTTTATATTATTTAAAAATTAAAGCTGCTGCATTGACTGTTTTTTTTTGTGTGTTTTTTTTTTTAAAAAACTCATTTTTAGTTGTCTGCTGAAAGGGGTAACTGATGCCTTTCTGCCCATACCCCGTGGGAACGGCCGGAAAGAATGTCCATGGAGTGTGGAGGCTGGTTTCGTCAGAGAGGGACACTCGTGTCAGAAGCAGTTGTGAGGCGTGTGTGATCCTGACGTACATGTGCGTGTTTCTGAGGGTTCTAATCTTTCACCAGTGAGCAGGTGATGGGTGTGAGTAATGTTGCTAAATCCTTGCAGACCGCAATGGAAACATAAAGGATGGCTGTATCACAGTGTCTTAGAAAGCGAAGGGATCCTTAGATCATCTGTTACATCCCTTAGCAAAATTAGGATTAGGTCCGAGAGAACGTCTTCCAGGGCAGGGTCAGAGTTTAGGTGTGTTTGGCTGTGAACTTTTCTTCATTTCCCATCTTTGGTTAAGTAGCATTTCTCAAAACCACATTACTCTTGTATGTGATCATTTCCCTCTTATTAGTTCTAGGTATTCACAACTGAAACCCACATCCTTTCCTTTCTTTGTTAAGAACTACAGCTATATTTTTTTAATGAGAATATCTTAAACAATGAATCATTAATATAAATAATACAAATTATTTACAAAGAGCTCCTACATAGTTATAAAATGTCTCTAAACTTTATCTAAAATCTTGCTAGCCAAACAATGCATAGTTTTTATCATTCTTTGTGAGATCATCTTGAATGTCAAAACACTGAAATGTTTAACTGTAAATCAAAGGTCCACTTTTCCCTTAAAGAGAAATTGGAAAAAAACCTAAATGTCTAACTACGTGGGAATAGTTGATCAAGCTCGTTTTCTACACAATAAACCATGTTGTAAGTTCTGTTTTATTCAGTGCCGATAGCAAAGCCTGGTGTGCAGTAAGCACTCAAAATATATCTGTTGAATTAATGAATGATGCAACCATTAGCATTATACTTTGGAACTCTCCATAAATAAGTAGCAAAATGCTTCTGATGCAAAATGCAAAGTTCAGCAGAAAAGTAAATACAGAGATGCAGAAATTGGGTATCTGTAACTTGCTACTATGAAAATCAGTGAGCAGATGGAAACGAATGGATGACTGGAAACTTCGTTATCAAGATTATTTTTGTTTGCTGATTTTCTGTCCTTTTCCTTCTACAAATAGGGCCAAGACCGGATGTGTGCGTGGGTGACTCTGCCTGGTGCCTCCGAGCCCACACCGGTGCTCGGCCTAAGGACCATCCCACCTCTCTCTTCTCTGCTCCCAATGCAAAGCCTCCTCTCCTGCCAGCTCATCCACACTGCCACCTGTCCTCTTTACCTCCCTCACGTCCATCTGCTCTACTTCCTCTCCCCGCACTTCCGACAGCAAGAGCCAGTCATACAGGTAAGGCTGACAGAGGGCTTCTACCTGTAACCGGCGCCGACCTCGTGCTGTGGGCACGGCTACCAAAAGAAGTCTAACGTCGCCTCTAGCCCCATGACGCAGCACCCCTCAGTTCCAAACACAAGCTTACAGCTGAACATCCAAAGTCACGACGTTAGAAAGAACTTAGAAGATAGTCGTAGAGTGATGAGTCTGGATGGATCAAGACAACGAATAGTGTGAATTGTGAACATGTTTTTAAAAATCAGATGAGGATTGATTTCGTGGATAAAATGGACACTAATGTTTTTGGAGGAAAGTCAGTATTCAATTATTGGGCAAATATTCTTATGAAGAAAACCCCCATGATTCCTCCCTGATCCAGGTCACACGTGTATCTCATTCATATAGAATATTGTCCCAGAAATAATGTATTAAAAAGATTCTGTCGTCATGAGCACACACACTTTAGCAGAACGATGGTGTATGACGTGGACAGAATGTTCTACGTGTGCAAGTGGGAAGGGTTCGCGGCGAAGGTGAAGACTCGCCGTGGACGGGATCTCATGGCAGGGATGACACTGCCAGTTTCACACTTCTTCTGTGGTTACAGGCTTAGAACAGACGCGCTCTCTGAGCAGGGACAGGTGCTTTCAGCAGGCAGCTTGTCGCCTGACATATTCCGAATTTCGTCAACACTAAGACTCCGTATTGGATATTCTGAGCCCTTGTTTTGGGTACCTGTAAAGGAAAGCTGCTGTCCCACGTTAAATGACGACATGCCATCACTTGTAAAACCAATCCCAGCCACATCCGTATTGAAATGAGGGAAACGTGCCCGGAATTGCACTGTGGCAACAGGCACCCACACATACATGTTACATGCACCACACACCATACGTGTCCTCCTAGAAACGCTAGGCTTCGTTTCGCCTACGTCCTCACAGACTATTGAAATCATTCAAGTTTAGAGATGAGAGGAAAGTTAGAGATGAACTTGTCCACGCCCCGGCTCAACAGAAGTGAAAACCAAGGCTCGTGGAGGTGAGGTGACTTGTTCAAAGACGCAATTCTGTGACATCAGGTGACAATCGTAAAATGCCTAAGAAGACTACAACTTCTATAAAAACAATTAACCATCATCTCTGGTCATTGAGATAACCCACATCAAAATGGTGCTTTCCGTTAGGTACTCGTATGAAAGACTAAAACAAATCTCCAAGGCTCCATCCAGCGGTACTACTATGAATTCTTAAACCCTCCAATTTAGCTCTACTTCCGTTCAACTATCATCTCCACAAGCCAGGCCCTTTGTAAAATTTTTCTATAAACATGAGACATGGTAGGATAATATTGCTATTCTCCCAATAGTGGCCATAATTAAGGAATCGTTTTGTAAAAAATATATATCCCTGGGTTCTCTGCCTCCACATATTCACTGAACTTCCCACCGTCAAACTTATTCATATTCCATCTAGGCTTTAACATTCAGCCTTTAGCATTGTTGTTTTGATTTATTATCACATTACTGCATAGTCTAATAGGTTTATCTTAATTTTTTGCTCTGCTGACAGAACTGACCAGAGCAATAAATTAAGCAGATGTGTTTGCTAAGCTGTCTGCAGTGATGTAAAGATCCTTGCCCTGGGAAGATTAAGGCACAGCTGTGGGGAACTGATTTCACCTAAATAAGCTCCACGAGTCCAAAGCCACAGATGCCATTGAGATGAGACATTAGCCTTTGGGTTTCATTTGGTAGATCATGTTCACATAGTTGTAAAAGAACTAGCCATCACCGGTGCATTCATTAATTTAGTAAGCCCTCTAGGAGTTCTATGAGGGGGGACCCCCAAAAAACGGAACTGAGTTATAAAAAACCGTGTTGAAACCTCAGTCACCTTCAAAGGACTCTCTGTTGGATACAAAACTCAAGACGCTTTTCCCCGGCTCAGAGCAGTTTCTGAACGCGTCCATTTGGGTGCCTTTCGGTGCTTCTGCCGTTTTTTGTGTCACCTCTTCTGCGTGGGCAGAGCGTGTCCCTTTGAGGGATGTTTTCATCCGGGAAACAAATAGAAGTTGCTTGGGGGCAACATCGGATGACCGGGCAGGGTGGGGCCTGGGGGGTCAGGCCATTTGGGGTCAGAACCTGCTGAGCACTCAGCACGGGGTGGGCAGGTGCGTCGTCACGCTGCACGGTGTCCGTGTCCGTCACCGTCATGACATGGGCACACGTGGTGACAGAGTCTCCAAAACAACTCACTGACGCCGCACGCAGCCTCTCACCCCCACGCCCGCGGGTGCCCGGATGCAGACGGTTCTAGAACACTCCCCCAGCGGGGGGGCCTGTGCTGGTGCTCCCCGAAACACGTCCCCACCCTACGCCCCGGACCCTGTAACTACCTTGCTTTAAATGGCAAACGGGCCTTAGCAGTGTGATGAAACTGTGTGCTCGGGGGTGGGGAGACGGCCCTGTGTCCTCTGTGTGTGCCCCACGTCACCACACACGGGGGCTATGGCCGGAGAGAAGCCAACACGGTGACAGAGCAGAAAGCAGAGGCATCCCCGGAGGGGGTGGTGGCTCAAGAAATGCCAAATGGCATCGAGGAGCTCGAGGTTCCTGACAAAACAGTCCTGTCAAACCGATGTGGGCTTCACGTTTGCAAAACGGTCAGGTAACGAAATTAAGTTGGGCCGTAAGCCATTGGATCTGTCACAGCGGCCACGGGACATTCATGCCGCGGGCGCGCCACCCCCTGCGGGTGAGCCCTCCCCGCTTTCTTCCCGGCGCAAGGCCGGGACCCCGGGCCCGGGGCGGCCCAACTGGGCCCGCTTACGGAGCAGCCGCCCCGGCCTGTCCCCACGTCTGGCCGTGCGGGTGGTGACCCAGGCCTGCCGACCGTCCGTTACGTCTCCCCCGCTTGGGCCCCTCGGCCTCCCGGCGGCGCGCAGGCCCCAGGGTGGCTCTCCGAGGCCCAGGCCGAGCTCCCTGAGCGTTCCCGGGGCGTCCGGGCCGCCCAAGTGCTGCTGCGGCTCGTTACAGCACAGCAGGAAGGATCTGCTGGGGGGCTCCCCACCCCGAAACACAGACTAAATGATCCCTTTCTTTGATGTGAGAGACACTGTGCACTGGAAATGCGTTCCTCCAGGTCCAACGGCCAAGCAAAGTGTTTATCTGGAGGCTGGGGGACGGGGGCGCCACGATTCGTGGAAGAAGCGTCCCGGGTCGTGGCGGATGGGGGGCTGGTTCTTGCACCGCGACGACGCGCCTGCCCACCCCGCGCCCAGCACTCAGCGGGTTTGACCGAAAAACGGCGGGACCCGCTGTGCCCTACCCTCCCTACTCACCCGAACTCTTCCGGAGTGACTTTTACATGTTTCCTTGGATCCAAAAATGTCCTCGAAGGAAAACGTCTTGCCGATGTGGGAGAGGTGACACGAAAACCAGCAGAAGCACCAACGGGCGCCCAAACCGAGTTCCAACACTGCTCGGAGCCGAGGGACACGCGTCTCGGTAGGTCACTGCATCCGACGGGGAGCGCCGTGAAGGGGACCGCAGTTCAAACATGTCAGAACAAATGCACAACATTTTATAAATAAATTCCAGGTTTTTCGGGGTCCCCCTTGTATATGCTTTTGGTATTTAATCATCCTGACAGGGCCTCCCAGTTTTCTCACATCATGGCAGGCACAAAGAAGGGTAAGATTTGCACAGCACACTGACGTGTACGTGGTTGCTCCTGGCCACCTTCCTGGCTACCCCAGCACCTGCCTGACGGCCAGGTGAAAACACGGAAGTTCCTCAAAACATGGAAGATGAGACTCTCTCCTAGGCACGTAGCACCACGTAAATACGTTTCCTAGGTAGGTAGGCAGGCAGGTAGGCAGGTAGGTAGGCAGGTAGGTAGGCAGGTAGGTAGGCAGGTAGGCAGGTAGGTAGGCAGGTAGGCAGGCAGGTAGGCAGGCAGGTAGGCAGGTAGGTAGGCAGGTAGGTAGGCAGGTAGGTAGCATCGCTCACGTCAACTAACTGGGGTTCGGTGCATGTTTGCAAACTCTTTTTGTTAACCAGAAGAAATGAAGTTCCTGGAATTTCTAAAATCAGCCAGGTATGGCTTTCAGGAAAAACTGAAAAAGGAATACCTGACGCTTTTACAGAACTGTGACTTAGAAGGTGCTTGTACGCACGCCTGCACTTGCCCCCCCCCCAGAGAACCCCGTGAGATAAGACGATGGGCGCAATCACTCCTCTTTTACAGACCGAGAGGCTCAGACTTCCCAGCGCAAATCCCGCCCCGGAGCATCAAAGGGCGGAAGCACAACTGGAAACCAGCACGTCTAACTCCACCTCCGTTGTCCCAGGGTCACTCCCTGCCCCCAGAGCCATTAATGAGGTTTCTAAAACCCAGATTAAAATGTTACGGGAATTCATTCCTTAAGTTTCAAAGGGAAACCTAGAGTTTTATAGTCTAAGACCTGGTGTGTGTGTGTGTGTGTCTTTGTGTGTGTCTGTGTGTGTGTGTGTGTGTGTGTGTGTGTGTGTGTGTGTGTGTGTGTGTGTGTGTGTGTGTGTGTGTGTGTGTGTGTGTGTGTGTGTGTGTGTGTGTGTGTGTGTGTGTGTGTGTGTGTGTGTGTGTGTGTGTGTGTGTGTGTGTGTGTGTGTGTGTGTGTGTGTGTGTGTGTGTGTGTGTGTGTGTGT